>SNQJ01S0012932.1:128407-172177 GCA_010110895.2 Picea sitchensis | reverse complement strand
TCACTAAGGAAACCCACTTTCCTTAGTTGCTTTATGTCTATTAATTCACCCACATTGTGAATTAATTGTCACTTTATGACTTAAGTGACATATTTCACTTTTGACTTAAAAGTCCTAAGTCAAAGTGAAATTAGAATCATAAAGTAAAGTACAAAGGTAATAGTCTTCCCCCTATGTGCTTAGAGACTCATAAGCACATGGGGACCACTTTCCAAGGTACCCAAATCTCAACAAAAATATCCATGATACAAGAGAGGATAGGTCACTAAGACCCCCAACAATGCCCTCCAAGATGAAGTGAAGATGCTCTAATGTCAAATTGTCCATCATAAATGCATGCTCAAGGCCACGTGTGGCATAAATGACCTCATAAAGTGGACGGCTCACTCTAAAATGTTGTGTAGGGGGCTCAAAAATTAAAACCTTCCCTCCAAGACGTACAATGTTTCACCTCCAAGTGACATGTCATCCACAAGAGGTGTGATGCCTCATCAGAGGGTGCAATATCATCATTGAAAGGTGCAACATCCCATCAAAGGTGCAATGTCCCATCAAGAGGTGTCAAGTCATCATCAAAAGGTGCAATGTCCCATCATCAAAGGGTCAAATCTTTTAAAAGTGTACCGTGGACAAGTGTTTCTCACATAGACTAGGCGCCTAGTATGTGGGAAAGTGTCCAAAGTTGTCCCTAGTACATTAACTTTATGAGATATAAAGTTAAAAGTGACTTTGAGAATATTTCGTGAAAAAGGTGACTAAAGAAACATTTAATCACCATCGTTGATCTTGACGGCCCAAGATCAAATCTCAGCCATTAGATCAAGTGACTCTTCATTGGGAATATCAAGAGGCTATCTAGGGATTGAGGCACCCCCATTTTGAATTGTTCTTCATGAGCATTTGGAGCAGTGTTACCAACATCGCGATGTTGGTGATATTATCAGCAAAATCAGGGTCGGCGATATTTTCCGATATTTTCATTCTTACAACATTGTTTTTCATTCTTATGACATTTTCCGATATTTTCCCCGATGTTGCCGATATTTTCGTTTTTGGACCCTCGGCGATATTTTGCCGATGTCGATGTTTGCAACACTGATTCGGAGAGTACGAGAGAGAGAGAGCATAAAAAGGAGAAAGAGGAGTCGAACTTGCAGCTAGGGCACGATTTCCAAGGAAGGAAGCTGGCATGCAAATCGAGTAGACAACTACAGCATTAAAGGCATCCGTACAGTACGGATTGTGTACCGTACAGCTGAGAAAAGAGCAGGTCGTACAGCAGAGGCGTTAGGTGGTTAAACCACCATAGCCAACTTAGTGTAATCTATAATGATGTAATGAGCAATGACTAACTTGAGAGAGTGGTATATTGTATGCGGGTACCATGCCTCAGCCTCTCAATCATATACTCACTCGCTGCAACATTAATATTTTGCGTTATGCACCCAATTAAATCAAACGATTTTCAGGAAAGAGATTTTGATGGTTGATATGGACATGAAACAGATCAATTTAGAGCATCACCTGCTGAGAAATACATATCATGTTACAGCATTCATGCAGAATGGAGTTCTATAGATTTATTCAAGTGTCTATTTATTGTTAATACTTGATATACAAGTACTCTTATAAAGTGGTTCTCACATCAAAATGAGTGGAAAAGCATCAACATAGGTAGGTAAGATTTTTAACCTTATACATTATTGATAGGTTTAGGGATGTCCGTGTTCAGGATGATTCATAGCAGAAGCCTAACCCAAAGCATAATTCATACCACAAATATGTTTATGTTCCTCTGTCCTACAGTAAGGAAAAGATGTGGAAGACATATCCTTACAAAGCCAATTTATAGAACCAAATTCTAACTGAAGCTGTACTTTTAGAGTATTTAAACTTGGTTGTTTCTTTCCAGTGTACATGATAAGATATTTCCCACCTAAATAATGCAAAAATGTTTTTTTCTGTCACTCTGCTATATCATATCACGAATTACTAAACTCACTGGCAAAAAATATAGGTAGAACAGTACCTGTAATTGTGCATACTTGCTGTTGTTTATTGTCAAAATTACTTGAACATCATTGAGATCACGTGCTATGAGTGCAACAGCCAAAAACTCAAAGAACTTCTTTATAAGATCCTTTTGCATTTCCAATTCCTCATCCCTGCCAAAAGATGTTACTGTCCATAAAATGCATTGGACTTTGCTCCAAGGCACACTAGTATGTCTTATAAACTGAGTAGGATCAAAATTCCATAAGATTTCAGCATCCAAGCTATATAGGTTGTCTATGCACATGCAGGAAGTAGATTTTTCCTTTGTGCTATCTGATTTTGAGTTCATTGTTGTTATGATAATTTTACAAGGATCATAATGTAAGGCAAGATTTAGAGAGAAGCGAAAGTTGGACTCTCCAAAGACAAGAATAAATTTCTGATTATGTTCTCCGACTTCCGGCAAAAGATTCACTAGTGCTACTGCAGAAGCTATTTTATCTTCAAACTCAACACGTTGCCTATATTCTGGAACTTCTGAAGCTGGAAAATTATGAGAAAACCGGCATTCCTCTCCATAGCGGCAGCCCTATTGACACACATTTGAAATGCGTCTTGTCAAGATTCCATATGGTAGTAATAGGCATGACGCCTTGGGTATGAGAAAACATGTCTAAAATAAAGAAATACAGTGAATATAACCAAATTACATACTACATTATCTGGAACAGATTTTCACCAGTTTAGATGTTTACCTCCAATGTCAAAAAAAATTTGCATAGCTCTGATTTAGCATGATCAGTATGTGAGAAAAAACAGCTATTCCCCCTTTTACACATTCCCTTAGCAAAGAACTTGCAGACGGGAGTGGCAGTTGTTGGTTGGTCATGGAAATATTGCCCTTCAGAATATGAAAGATTCTGTTGTGTACATTGGGTTCTTATCTATGAAGATTTATAAAATAGGAAACAGAATCAGGTATTCAATCAATATTTGTGCAAATGACTAAACAAACAGCACTAAAAAATAATTCATTTAGATTTAATATAGGACTGAGTACTTGATTAACCAGCTGTCACTATATTGCATCAAGAAACTACGAGCATTATAGCTGACCTCTTTGATAATCCCTGTAAGCTCATTTCCTACTCTTAAAGTATTAAAGGACCCTGAGTCAACATATGGAGCCTGAATACAGACATCTGTAAGAAAATCATCTGCTAGCTCAGTGCCAACTGCAAAACTCAGGTTTGCTTCAATTTGTCCTGGAGAGAGAAGGCATGTGTGCTTGAATTCATAATCATTGTAATATGATGGTGGACCTTTCAACAGGCAGAGAAACTTGGGTCTGAAGCGATGCATTATTGCCATCACAACTTCATCTGAGAAAATAACAAGACAGATGAATTATATCCCACAAAAAAATAAATATTTACACCAACTGAAACAAGAAATCACTATGTACATGTTTCAGTTGTGTCTAGACGAAAATTAAAGTTTCACACCAACTGAAAGTTTGGGAAATCACTATATACATGTCTCAGCAATAGCATGAAGTGATGACTGCACCAAATGGTGGAAAGAAGACCACTCCTGCTCAAGCTTAGGAGTAATTGAAGCAAAATCATGTGTCTCAGTTGTGCAGATTTCGTTGCCAGCCACTTGAATGAGTCGTTGCAATCGATGCTTGTCCTTCAAAAAGTTCAAAAAGACATTTTTTTAGGATACCACATGTATCTCTCTGTCCCATGATGTAATTATTCTATAAAGTAATATATGAAGCATTTCTTTAAAAAGAAGGCACTATCATTTACAGATCAAACCAAAGAAGTCAAGAAAGCTATTGCAGGAGGATTTGCAGAACAGAAATCCTGGAGTGCAGTAAGTTAGTGCAACAGACAAAAAACAGCCTTTAGTAGTATGTGTTGCTGACTTTATTTACACCAATTTCTGGAAAAATTTCTAGAATCTTTCGACAAGATGAACAAATTTAGAAACTTGCAACATCATAGCAGTAAGTGTTGTTGACATTGAATTGATCCAATTTATGGAACAAATTCAAAAAACTTGCAAAATCATTCAGCACTAGTAGCAACAACATGGTGTGTAAGGTTACAACCTAAAAGTAGACATTTCTCCTGCTGAATTACATTTTCTCCAGTGGTTTATTCCAAGTAAGGGTATGATCTTTATAAAGGCTTCCCCAGTTGCTAGTTCTTCAAAAAGCCAATCTATCACAATCAACTGCCAAGATTATTTTCTTTTGTCTGCAGATATGCCATGAAATCAATCATGAAGCTACCAAGCGATCAATGACGAACATATGCTCATTGGATTAAAATTTACAGGATGTTAGTTTTTGATAGAAACAATGACAAACAGAGATAAGATAACTTAATTATATTAATGTCCACGAGTGACCAAAATAGGTCAATGGGAAATTGGGAGTACATAGTACAGCAAGTCAAAACCATAATGTGAGAGTGTCGCAGCAACTCCTAAGTACCAAAAGAAAAAGAAACAAAATACAAAAAAAATATAGTGAGTAGGAATGGATATACCAAGACAGTAAACCCTAACAGAACATTATGGTGTACTCAAAATATAAGTAGATGTAGAGGTAAAGAGAGGACATCCCTGTCATCATTAACAACTGTGAAAGTACTATGCAAATCCTAATGATATCCTTTGGAAATTTCCCTGGACTAAGACGACCTGGTTGGGTAATTCTAGGAGGAGCCCGGGAATTATCAACTGAAGCTCTCCTAACATTCAAGGCCAAAGAAAAGAATCTAGTAATAGGCATCTTGTCACTTGATCTGGAAACGGAAATCTCATTGCAATAAAACAGAACAGGAAGGGAAAGATTTGTGGTCCCAGATGAGCAGATCATTCCCCAATAGAACAAGAGGAAGTGCACCATCCAATGTTACCGGGTTTCAAGTTGGAAGTTGACTATTGACTTGTCAATTTACCGAATCCTTTGTATCCAATTTGGCAGTTATGGTGAACTTGAAGATCAGACAAACCGACAAAGATTATCTCATAAACTATGTGGCCAGCAAATGACAGGAGGGGTTACTTAGTTAAAGTACCACTTGGTAAAATACTAGGGCATGATGTGATTTGTAGTGAATTAACCCCAGAGATTATGCAAGCTGCCCATGATGCTATCTATGAAAAGCATAAAAAGAAGGAAGAGGCAGCTGCTACCAGAGCTGAACTTGACGTTGGTGGAGTGGCTAGATCCTCAAGAACCATAGGCATATCCAAGACTCAGGGCAGTGAGAGGTACTCCATGGATTTGTTAAATTTTGTGCAGCTGCAGAGGATATTTTTTTTCCAAGCTGCCCTCTTCCAAGCAGCCCTCCAAGCTGCCCTCTTCCTAACCGCCCTCCTGAAGCTGCCCCTTCCTAAATCAGCCTAGGTCAGCCCTAACCTAGCTGACCTAACCTAATACCTATCCTATCCTAGCCTAGGGGACGGCCCTAACCTACGTTACCTAACCTGAACTCTAACCTATATAAAGAGAGGGAGGCACCCCTCACTTCATATAAGTTTTACATGAGTTTTACTTCAGTTCTCATACTTCTGAGCAGCAGCTAATCTATTCTGAGGGAGCAGCCTAGGCTTATTCTGGGCAGCAGCTAGGAGGTTCATTTCTGAAGGCTGGTAACACTGTTGTGGGTAACAACTAGAAGCAACAAGCTAATCCTATTCTGAGGCAGTTCTGTAGCAGCTGATTACTCTATTCTGTAGCTGCTGATAACTCTTTTCTGTAGCAGCAATCTTCACTATTCTGAGGCAGCTGCTATGACAGTCCTGTAGCAGCAAATATACTCTGTTCTGAAGGTATTCTGAGTCCTGACAGCAACTAAAGGCTGTTCTGGGCAGCAACTAAAGGGCCTTTTCTGAGGGCTGAAACACTCTGTTCTGGGCAGCAACTAAAGGGCCTTTTCTGAGGGCTGAAACACTCTGTTCTGGGCAGCATCTTTCACTTATTCTGAGGCAGACTTAAGAGCAGTTCAGAGTCAGCCATTAAAGGGCAGATTTGAGTCAGCATCAGCTACAGTAAAAGCTACAGGTTTGAGGGCATATTTGTGATAGAGGCTCAGATATATTGAAGACACAGAAACAGTAGTAAGTACTAAGAACTATTGTCTTAGTACTATTGTCTTATCTCTCTCTTTCTAGAAGAGTCTTGTAAGTTCATTGTACTTGTTTGACTGATCAATATATCACAACAAGTTTGCTGGGTTTTCTTCCCCTTAAGGGTTTCCCAAAATAAATACTTTTGTGTCTGTGAATGATTGTTCTTCCTATGATTATTATGCTTCAGTTTATCATTTAAAGCTTAAAAGAACACTACTGTTATCTTCTGTATCTGTTTATGCTTGAAACTTAACAGGATTCACCTTCCATGAGGACCTCACCTTTCGTTGTTCCAAGAACCTGAGGAGGGGCAAAACCTTCCATCCAGTTAGTGGTTAAAAAAAAGCAGGCAAGGTTGTGGGGAGGTGTCTTTTCTAAGACGACATATCTTTGAGCATCACAAAGACCAATCCATTTTACCAGTCAATGTGTGATGATATCACTATTTTTGGCCCAGGGTATAAGTGCCCTACATACGAGGAGTTGGGGGGTGCAATTCTTCAAGCGAAAAAGAATGAAATCAACACTAGAATGGATGACCTAAAGAAGTGTTACCAATATCGCGATAATATCGCCAACATCGCGATATTATCACCGTTTTGAGGGTCGACAATATTATCACCCGAAAATATCACAATACTTTCCTCCGACAATAATATCACGATATTTTTTAAAATAGCACGATAATATCGCAAGTCGATGGAAAATGTTGTCAGGTCGGGGACAATCATGAATTAAAAGCCGATTTTTGGGTTTTAAAGTGTCATTTTGCAAACAGAGTGCGGGGTTTGAAGAGCAAAGGAGCAAGAACTGAAAACTTAGATTTTTTGTCATTTTGCAGACAGATAGAAGCTAGATATCTACTAATTAAAGGTAATATTAAATTCTTACTTCATCTTTCATTTTTGTCCTTTTACTTAAATTTTTAACATTACCATAAATTGTTTCAGGATGTTTGAGAGTGGTTCCAACCTCATTGGACTTCATATGGAGAAAGTAGAATTTTAGGTCCCATTCATAATTCAACAGACTTAATGGTTTTCAGGATTCCAACATTTCCACTAGATTCTATCATGTATGAGGGTATGGAATTGACATTTAGTCAAGAGCACCAAGCCCTCTATGTACCTCGATGTTGGTGGCATTGATTGTTGAACTCTTTTGTCATGACCCTAGTAAAAATGTACCCTTCACTCAAGTAAACTCACTTATTAGGCATGTTAAGCTTTTTCTATCTTATTTTAATGCTTAGAGGGTGACACTGATGAAGAGGATCCTAATATAGGCAATGATTTTGATGATATGTATTTATTTGTTGTAGCATGATTTTTTTGGACTCTAGAGGCCATTTACAGCCTCTTTGTTGATGTATTTTGGTTCAAAGATGGATTGCACTCAATGCTATTTTGGTTATATGCACCCTTACTTGCTATATACAAGAGAAACTTTACATATTTGTGTATAATGGTTTGGATTCATATGGATGCACATGAATATATCTTCACGGAATCCGACAGAGCGAGTTGAAATCAGCAGTAGCACCAATAGAGGACACCAAAGTCTAGCTCTTGCTTCTTCTACGGGACATCAGAGTCCAATGCCAGCCCCAGGGCCTTCTTCCTCTAAAGGAAAATCCATTTCTAGAGCCACCACCTTTGCCCATAAAAGGCGCAAAAGAATCGTTAGTTTATTTATCGGAATTCATTGTAGATGACTCATCATGATGAGATACATTTATTATATTTTGAGGCTTTAGAGTCAGGACATGATTCAGTGTTGATTTGTGATGTATTCTAGTTTACTAGACATCTTACACATCTTATATATCAGTTCTCTTTTCATATTTATGTGGAAATACATTTATTTGATGTTGTTGATGCTTTAGATATTTAAAAAATTGAAAAAAAATGAATATTTTTGTATTTTTTTCATCCTTACGACATTTTTCGATATTTTCCCCAATGTTGCCAATATTTTCATTTTCGGACCCTCGGCAATATTTTTGTTGACGCGATGTTGGTAACGCTGACCTCAAGAAGTCACGGGAGGACATTGGATGCATAGTGATGTCCAATGGTTGAACAGATGGGAAGGGTAGACCTTTCTTAATTTCTTGGTACATTGTCCTAGGGGTACAATGTTTATTAAATCCGTTGATGCATTGGCGCATGTTAAATATGTGACATTGTTGTGTGAAGTGATGGATGGGTTCATCCGAGAGATTGGTTTGCAACATGCTTTGCAAATCATAATAGATAATGCAGCTAATTATGTGGTTTTCGACAAGTTGCTAATGGAGAGGCAACCCATAGAGTTATGGATTCCATGTGTTTCCCATTGCATCGATTTGAAGCTTGAGGGTGTGGAAAAAATATCCTTCATCAAGGTTATTGATTGGGTTAAGTGTATCACAAAATTCATATATAACCATGCATTTGTTCTTAGCCACATGAGGAAATTCACAAGAAACGGGGAGTTGTTGCATGTTGAGATTTGTACCTTGGGAGGTGTTCCCCATGTTCTTTTGACCTCCTTAGCACATGAGGGAAGGACATGACACTTTGTACCTTGTACTTTTGTCTATTTTCACTTTGACTTTGGTTAAAGTGAAATTTGGTCACTTTTGGACAGCATAAAGTGATTATTAATTCACAAAAGGGTGAATTTGGAGACATAAGTGGACTTAGGAAACTTAACCCAAAAGTGGGTTTATGATTTAGGGATGCATGGGAGATCTCAACCCTTGATCAGTTTGAATCTCCACCATCCATTTCCAGGTTTCCTAATTTTGGTCTAAGAACAAAGGAATTAAGGAGGGCACATTGTTCATTGAGAGTTTTGCTTGTTGGGAGGGAGAACTCAAGCTATGGAGATAAAGGTCAGATGCATGAGGTTTTCTTGGAGGTCGCTAGCTCACAATGGGAAGCTTGGGCGGCTTAGCATTATTTTCTTTGGAGCTATTCTACCATTTGAAGGCATGGGTTTGGGGACTTATTCTTTCTGGTGGGATATCCCAGCCATGAGAATTCAAGCGAGGTGGGTTGGAGTGAGGACATCTGGAGCTTCGACCCTACAATGGAAGGGTTTTCAGATCACAGCATCATAGATGATTTACAGGCGGTTTAAATTAGATTAGCGGAGTTTGCATAGGGCTTTTATTCAGTATATCTGCCAATTAGAGCTTGTGTTTCAACTCTATTGGAGTTGCTATGTATCAGGTTCCATCATTTATTGTGTTTCCTGTAGCCTTACTTGTTTTCCCTCATATATACATTTAGATCTCAAAATGGTTTTCCACAGAGTTTTGTCGAGGGTCATGTTGACCAAAAATACACATGTCCAAATACACAAATGCATGATATTAGTTATTAGATGTGTTCATAATCAGGCATGAAAGCGATGTATTAGGTGTGTTATATTTATTTGAGTTGCATGTACTAATTTCCCATGGCAAAAACGACATGCTAGAACACCCAAATTGGAAATATAACCATAACAATCCCGACTTGAAAGTTCATGGGTATTTGTTGGTACATTATAAACAGCAGAAAATTAAAACAAGACAGTGAAAACTTTGAGCCTTTGCTTGGTCAAAGACGGACCAAGAAGACTGCTGATAGTACCTGGAATTTTCACATGGTATGAGAGCTTTGGTGGCTAATTTTTGGGACCGGTTGGGACCACATTTTGAGTGGCACCATATACTTCTTCGGCAGATTTGGGGACAACCATTGGAGTCCCTTAGATTGGTTGTTATAGAGACCTTGAAATTTTAGGAGGATTTTGGGCAGTTTGAGACATCGAGAGATCAGTCTCTTTTTCACACCCTCTGCTTGAGTAGGAGTGAGGCTGATTTTGTGACCTCTTTTCACACACCCATTTTGTTGGGAGTGAGGGTAGATTACATTGTCTCTTCACGCATGTTGTGAGTGAGAGCAGTGTATTCAGCAAGCTGAGGCTTGACATCCCGGTTAGGGGATTGCAGTTAAGCGGTGTCTTCGATATCTCGGTCTGGTGAGGAAAGAGCTAGGCTGGGGTAGCAATTGGTCATATTGGAAGGCGAGGATGATCTTTATCACCAGGAGGACCGAGCTATGGGATATAATTGAGGCGGTTGTTCCCCCCATTCGTATCCCACTTTACTCTCATC
The DNA here is from genome assembly GCA_010110895.2 of Picea sitchensis. Lineage (NCBI taxonomy): Eukaryota > Viridiplantae > Streptophyta > Pinopsida > Pinales > Pinaceae > Picea > Picea sitchensis. Next base: position 161,880 of record SNQJ01S0012932.1, on the reverse strand, counting down.
TTGAGTGTGAGAATGCGGAAGAAGAACAACAAGGCGATGAGGACTATTTCTGATGCAGTCAGGGATCACATTATACCCCATTTGATGAGGAAGGCTCATGCATATGAGATATGGGCATCCCATATACAAACTATGTAAGAGCTCCAATGAACGGAAGATGGTTCTTCATGAGCGACTGAGGGGCATTTGCATGCTCAAGGATGGGTGGTGACTTCATTCCTTGGTAGATACACTTGGATCAGAGATGAGCTTGGGTAGGTCAGTGAGGTTATTGAACAACTCTTTTGGTGAGGCAAGCTTTGAATAGCTTCACCAAACCCGTGGGGTCCATTTGTACATGACATAGTTTCCAGAGAGGTCTTACCCACATAAGAGAGGATGTGGGATGACTTCAACCAGGAGGAGATCAAGTGCTTGCTCGAGAACTAGGACAAAATGACTGACGGCGGCAATGACAGGCCAGGCCGAGGAGTAGGGGAGGATCTTACCGTTGGGCGGGAAAGAAGAAGGCCAGCCGAGGTGGTCGGCAAGGAGTCCTAAGGCAGGGGCCATCCACGAGGAAAGTGGAGGAAGCCGGCGACAATAGTGGGCAGTGGTCGGGGTAGAGATATGAGCAAAGTGAAGTGCTTTGTTTGTAAGGATTTTGGGCACTATATTTAGACACCGAGCAGGGGAAGAAGAAAGAAGAGGTAATTTCTTGGCTACATTGAGAGTCGGTTTTGAGACTGATTTGAAAGAATGTACTTTTCTCTATATCTGTTGGGTCAATCCCCAGTGAGTCCGAGGATAGATATTCTGGAATAGCAGGTAGTCGTTGGGATTATGCAGTTTCTTTTAGGAGAGAGAACTTACCACCTATATCGTTCACTGATGCTCTCTTCGTCCCGGGGATGAAGAAAAAACTTGATTTCAGTTTCCAACCTCGAGGACAGAGAGGTCTTGAGGTTTCATTGAGAGGCACCCGAAGATGCGGTATATCCTCGAGGGGTCTTCCTATGGGCTTCGGGGCAATGTGATTGGAGTGAGAGATGGAGATCTGTATAGATTACTTTTCAGCCACTTCTTGCATTGGTGGCTAGTAGCGGCAGCAGCAGACAGTTATGTGAGTTATGGCATGCGTGGGGATGGCCCACCTACATGTGGGGCTCTTGGAGGTAGGAGGGTTTGTAATGGGAATTACCACAAATCGACCTTAGAGCATCGAGGATGTTTGCAGAGAGGGTATGCGCTTGCTTAAGTTTACTAAGGCATACGTTCCCAGCTGATGGCAATGAGTCAAGCTGGGATCTTGGATTTAGTACACGGATGTGGCTGTGGAGCCCATGTCTCAGTCCTTGAGTGGTTGTGAGTGGCCATCACATTTATTGGTGACTACTCGAGGAAGACTTGGATCTCTATTTCACGAAGGCCAGAGTGAGGTCACTGCCACGGTTCCAAGAGTTTCAGGGCTCTTGTGGAGAACCGGTCGGGAAAGAGGATCAAAGTCTTACTTGGTCCAGGACTTAGCAGGGAGAAGTATTCCAGCAGAGACGGTTTAGCAGACTTACATTATTACCTGTTATGGCATCGAGAGCAGATAGCCAGAGTACCCCAATCCCAATGAAGCGAGGTTGTGAGAGGAAGAGGCGGGCCATTACCCGATCTTGTTGAGGATCCATGTTACGTGATGAGGGTTTGTCTTTGTATTTGTGGGGGAGGCATGCTACTGCGGTTTATCTGCCGAGCGGGGAGCTCCCACTTGGGATCTTGGGAGATGACTCGGGGAGGCCTTCACTAATGGGAGGCCGATGTCGAGCATATCGGGGATCTTTGGATGTTGGTTCTCTCATGTCCCCTCGAGGAGGACAATGCTAGACCCCACAACACAGCAGGGGATTCTAGTAGGATACTGGAGGTGTCGAGAAACCACATGGCATCTACATTCCGCCACTTAGGAAGTGGTGGTGAGAAGAGATGTAAGATATTAGATTTGAGGAGGATAAGACTTTTGTGAGATCTCTTGAGTCAAGAGGTGGAGTTGAGGATGATACAAAGTTGTCGATTCACGGTCTCGGAGGAGCCACTGACCTAGGTGGTTAGATTACACCGGTGCTCCGAGGGGGTATGGTCACCTTTTGACTCGAGGGGTCCGCAGTCCAAGGCATGTTGGTCCAGGATGGAGACCTGAGACTGAGGAGTTGGAACGGGGATCGCGAGTGTTGAGGCCGAGTCGAGGAGCCATTACTCTTAGGCGAGGAGAGACCGCCCACTTCTCCATTGGCCACTGAGGGGAAGAGGAGACCTAGATGGTTTGAGGAGACCACGAAGGAGGCCATAGAGAATGTAGGGAACAAGTCAAACTAAACGAAGGAAGACCCTGATCCAGTTAGGAACATACCCAGCACCTTGGCGACTTCATCCAGGGGATATTAGACCCACCGGACTTTTGCTGATGAGAGGATCATCAGTGCGGAGAAGGCCATGGTCGAGGAAGTATGATTCCATTTATGCGCAATGATATACACGGGATGGTTCGAGGCCCGATTGGAAGTCGATTGTGACTTCCGGTGGTTAATACAAGACCAAGATTCTGCGGAGATGACAAGCGTGGGAGAAACACAAAGGCTCGTTTGTAGCGCAGCAGTTCCTCACAGATTGGGGAGTGCGACTATGATGAGACTTTTATGGTTTAGGAAGCACTTCTCGGGAATATCATTTCCATAGTAGTAGAGTTGGGTTGGTGCATTCATCGGATGGATGTGAAAACTGCATTTCTGAATAGCTTTATTGAGGAGGAGGTGTACATGAAGCGACCCGCGGGGTTTTGAGGTGAGTGACGGGGAGACTCGCGTGTACTGCTCTGAGAAAGGCACTATAGTGGGTAAGCAAACTCCACGAGCTTGGTATTCCATGATTGATTCTTACTTGTTGGATGGGCTCCGAGAAGAGCGATGTTGATCCAACCCTCTATTTCATCATTAGAAGTGAGGACACACTCATTCTCATTTTGTATGGATGATCTATTCATTCACTGGAGCAGGATCTCATAGTCGAGTGCAAGCTGGGACTTGCATCGAGTTTGAGATGAGTGATATCGGATTGATGCACTACTTTATAGGTATGGAGGTATGGCGGGGAGGGAGGGTCCACATATTTCGAGCTGAGGAAATTATCGTGAGATATTACGAGCAGATTTCAGATGGAGGATTGCGGTCCTATGTCTACACCTATGATCACCAAGCTTGGAAAGCTTAGTGCTTGAATAACCAGTTAATTGGATGCCACATCGCCTGGCAGTTGATCCCGGTTCACTTATGTATCCCCGGTTAACACCGGACCAGACTTTATGACACGTGAACACTTTTCGGCCAGTACATGGTTAGGTAGGGAATATTCACATGGTTAGAACAAAACACATCACGAGATATGTTGTTGGGGCAGTGGACTTTGGCCTAGACTATATCAGGGGAGATGGAAATTGAGGTTGGTTGGCTACAGTGATTCGGTGGGCAGGATGCATTAGCATGGGAAAAGCACCTGAGTCTTTGCCCGGTTTAGAATTGAGGGACTTGTTTCCCCGGATTTCGGTAGGAAGCGAAGTGATTTCTTGAAGTTCGGCCGAAGTGATACATGGCAACCAGTCAAGCCGGTTGTAGAGGAGCCATTTGGCTTACATAGAATCTTTGGTTGGTTTATTGATTGAGAGATGTCTCCAGAGCTCTCATTCAACTGTGATAATCGAGTTGCATAAAACTCTCTGAGAATCAGGTGTTTCATATGTCGTCGAAACATATTGAGATCGGGTACCACTTCATTCATTGGCTGGGTTCAAAGAGACGATTCGGTTCGCGATTATATATCTAGAGATGAGCAGGTTGTTGATATTCTCACCAAGGCCCTGCGACGAGGCAAGCATGTCTTCTTCAAAGACAAGATGGGCTTGGTGAGGAACACCTTCCGGTAAGAAGGAGTGTTGAGATTTATTGCAGGAGGTGTTCCCATGTTCTTTGACCTCATAGCACATGAGGGGGACATGACACTTTGTACCTTGTACTTTTGTCTATTTTCCCACTTTGACTTTGGTTAAAATTGAAATTTAGTCACACAGCATAAAATGATTATTAATTCACAAAGGGTGAATTTGGAATATAAGTGGACTTAGAGCTTAACAAAGTGGGTTTATGATTTAGGATGCATGGAGAGATCTCAACCCTTGACCAGATTGAATCTCCACCATCCATTCCTAGGGTTCCTATTCTTGCACTAAGAGGGGCACAAAGAGGGTCTAAGAGGGCACATTTTTCATGAGAGTTTTGCTTGTTGGGAGGGAGAACTCAAGCTATGGAGATGAGATGAGTTGCATGAGGATTCTTGAGGGAAGTTGCTAGCTTTCCACAGTAGGAAGCTTAGGCGACTGCTTCATTTATTTTCTTGGAGCTATTCTACATTTGAGAGGGCCGCATGAGTTTGGCAGACTTATCCTTTCCTGGTAGGATATCTAGCCATCAAAATTCGGTCAAGGGTCGGTTGGAGAGTGAGGACATCTGTTGGAGCTTCATTCTTGTGGAAGGGTTTCGGTCAGCATCCTGGATGATTTAAGGCGGTTTGATGGTTACAGCGGTTTAAATGAGGCGCACCATTCGAGTATCACATGATAAACTTGTGTTTCAACTGTTGGAGTTGCTATTATGTCGAGGTTCCATCATTTATTTTATTGTGTTTACTATAACCCTTACTTACTTTTCCTCTTATATACATTTAGATCTCAAACAGGTTTTCCCAGGGGGTTTTTATCCGGAGTCATGTTGACCAAAAATACACATGTACAAGGCTGCACATGATATTAGTTCTTAGATATGTTCATAATCAGCTGTAAGCGATGTATTAGGTGTGTTATATTTATTTGAGTTGCATGTACTAATTTCCTATGGCAAAAGCGACATGCTAGAGCACACCCAAATTGGAAATATAACCATAACAATCAGCTTGAAAGTTCATGGGTATTGGCTGTTATAAAACAATGAGAAAACTAAAACAAAGGCAGTCAAAACTTAGAGCCTTTCTTTGGTCAGAGACAGACCAAGAAGGCAAGTTGGTAGGACCTGGAATTTTCACATTGCATCCTACAATCACACGTTTTCCCAGCAGCTTGTTTCTCTTTTGTCTATGCTCCAATGTGAGTTTGAGCTAAAGCGGACGTTTGTTTGTCATAACAATCAGCTTGAAAGTTCATGGACTGTTGGCTGTTATAAAACAGCAGAAAACTAAAACAAAGACAGTCAAAACTTAGAGCCTTTGCTTGGTCAAAGACAGACCAAGAAGGCAAGCTGATAGGACCTGGAATTTTCACATTGCATCCTACAATCACACGTTTTGCTAGCAACTTCATTTCTCTTTTGTCTATGCTCCAATGTGAGTTTGAGCTAAAGCGGACGTTTGTTTGTGATGAGTGGTGTAATTGTGCATTTAGCACAAGAAAAGATAGTAGAGCCATCGTTAAACTACTATACACCAATTCCTTCTGGGAAGGAGTGCAAGAACTGTGCATGATTAACAAACTTTTGGGAAAGGTTTTGTACTTGGTTGATGGGGATAAGCCTACATGGGTTACTTGTATGAGGCCATGATAGGGCCAAAGAAGCTATCCAATCTTATTATGTGGGAATGGGTACCCTCAGATATGATAAATACATGATGATCTAGGATTTGATTGACAGTGGATGGACTGGCATGCTCCGTCCACCCATTCATGTCGCAGCACTTTTTCTCAACCCAGCCTATGCTTAATCATGCAACTACGATTCGATGGTGAGGTAATAGAAGGACTCCTGACATGTCTCCAAAGGATGGTACTGAATGTTGATGCTCACAGAACAATTAATCACGAAATGGAGATGTATTGAGAAGCTAGTGGACTATTTATCTTTGTCAATGCTATCAATGAAAGGAGTATTTTGATGCCTTGTAAGCCACTAGAATTTAAAATTTTAATTATGTCTTTTATTTGAAAGTCGAATTATGTTTTCTTTATTTCCTATTTTCCACTATAATGAAATGTAATTTAAGTCTTTTTTTTTCCTTATTTGTTGTAGAGGTTTGGTGGCGAAATTATGGTGCAAAAGCACCAAATTTACAGAAATTTACCATTCGGGTCCTCAACCAAACTTGTAGCACTTCAGGATGTGAGCGCAATTAGAGTGTGTTTAAAAACATACACTCAAAGAAGCAAAACATGTTAGAACTTCAACCAAGCAATTACAACTATTATAATGTATGGCCCTCTGACATATTTATGATCCTCGAGACTCGTTAAATTTATTATGACAATCTTACAAGTTGGATTTTCCATGTCTTAATGATTTGGTATATGTTCACTACAATCTTCAACTATGGATGAAGAAACTAGAGAAGATACTTGATGTGGATGTCATTTCCTTAGACAATATTAACATATTGTCTCAATGGAGTGTGGAGTATGAGGCACCTATTATGGAGGAGGCACCTACATGTTTAGAGGAGTAGAAACATTGGGCACAACAAACAAGGGAGAAACAACAAGAGTGGGGGGGGCAGAGGAGGACTTTGACATCATGAAGGGTGATGTGGTAGCATTAGTACCAACTTATACACAGACTGATACAACAACACCCACCAGTCGATGTCAGATAGATGTTGTAGGACCTTCTAGTGGAAAATAAGCCATGACCTTTTCCTATGAAAGGGGAGAGGAATTTGATGCTAGATAGCTAGCTGCTAGATTTGTCATTGAAGATGAGATAGATTTAATATTTAATGTTGATTGTATTGGTTGTCCACTTTTGAGTCCTTAATTAGACAGCTATCAAGGTCCAGTATTCAATATCGACTTTGACATATCAGTTTTGATTTGGCATCCACTACATCATATATATCAATGCGTTTTCCATATTTATGTGCATATGTGTTTATTTGATGTTGTTGTTGGTTTATATGTTTTAAAAGTTGAAAAAAATGAATTTATTTATTATTTTTTAATGCTTACTGGGTTTTCCAATTTTTGTCGATTTTTTCACCAATGTTGCTGAGAAGTTGTATTATGAACCCAGGTCGATTTTTTGTCAATGCTGATTTTTTTTTAAATGATCTATACAATCCTTCCAATATAGATGCTATATTTGTTGGATTTTCTATCCACAATTCAATAGGATCGTTTCCATTGCCTCTTTCTAAGGATTCTTCTACAGATTATTCTTAGTGTATTATAGTGAATCTTTCTCTATTACAGTTTGGTGTACCTGCTCCTACTATTGTACCTTTTACGAATAATTCTTCTACATTGTTGCTAGAATTGATGGATTCTCCCTACGGAGCACATATGGTCATGCAATTTTCCTGTTGGTACATACCTATTCCAAGATACAATGATCTCAGTATTGGCCCCACCACATTTGGAGACATTATTTATGTTCTAGGAGTTGGTGGTTTTCCAGTGGATGCTTTGTTTTATTGTGATGCGAAGCCCATCTCTTAGTTATTGGAGTTGGTTCATTGTGACATTTTCGAGCCTATGATCACTTTTTCGCATTGGGGAGTTAAGTATTTTTTCTCCTTCTTTGATGCAATCCCTATTCACAAGTTCACAAGAACTATCCCACTATATTTTATAGATGATTCTACGAAGGATTATCAACATATTTCATTGGAATTTTCCTTCCACACTATGATGGTTATCCTTTTTGGATCTTCTACTCTTGACAACTCTGTAGACATATACATCTTGGATCACCCTTTGTACCTTCAATGGATCAGCATGCTTTAGTGGATCCTTCTTCTATACCCCTACCAAAGGACACCTTCAATAGGTTGTGGAACCATGTTGGTGTTGGAGATATGGGATTTAGGGGAGGTTATATCTTCACTATGTGGTCCATATTCAACATTAAAGGGGAAAAGTATGGTTTTTAATGCTTTCTCTCCAAACTCGCTTGTTCAAGTTGAGAGGGGATGTTGTGAATAGGGCCAACCCTATTTTGAGTTGGGTATCCTTAAACACACTCGTTGTTGTATCTTGGCTACAGCCTACAACCAACCTATTTGAGTTGGGTATTACAGTTGAGTATCCATAAACCCACTCACAATTGTATTAGAGTTGAGTATCCATAAACCCACTCTCATTTTTATTTTTGGCCTTGAGCAACCCTATATTGAGTTGGGTATAACATAAACCACCTCGCATCTATATTCACATCTCTCTTCATTTATATCTTCACTATATGGCCCATGTTCAGCACTAAAGAGGGAAATTATGGTGTAACACATTCTCTCCTATATGTAGCTCATGTATAGCACACTTGTGCTTGGGCATCTTTCTCTCTCTAGTGCACTTTTCTTCAGACCTAACACACTTCTTTAGTGCCCATTTTTTCTCGTTTTACTGCAGGCTTTTTAGTTGGCATTTTGGTTCCATTCGATCCCCTATGTTTGCTTATGATTTCAACAACCTCAAGGCTGTGCGACCAATGACATTGATGTGAATCCACTAAAACCCAGCAAGATGAACCATAAACGTCAACAATCATTACTACCCAGAAATTTATTTAGCACGTTGAAATTTCTGAAATTGCTATTTTACAGTTATAGCTGGGTTTTCTTCACAAAAAATAAATAGCACGGCAGAAATAAATCTGATCTATATTGGAAAAGATAACAGCAATCCCATCACATGAAAACACCAGTATTTTTGGACAAATTTGTCCCTGGAAAAAACCACAGAGGGGAAACCAGTTCTTCAGATTTGTGGATTTTACTATTGCAGCAGAAAATATAGAGATCTCTTACAGATGAAATTGTCCCAGCCAATTACTGAGGAGAAACCCCAGCAAAATGCACCCAAGCAATAGTACGACCCTTCTACAAACCCTGGAAAACCAACCGACTCAGCAAAACTCAGTTGTGAGCCTCTGTGTCACCCGTACAGCCCTCTGCGTGAGCTTGGCGTCACCTAGTACGGCTGCCCTTCAGATCTGAAAATCGACCTCTGCTAAAAGCCAAGGAAGAAGGTTGATCCTCTTCAGAAATCTCCTCTATCTCCTCTGCAAAACCTGTCCACCAAACCCTCAAGCGATTTTTCTCTAGATCGCTCTCTCTCAATGCTCAAATGCATAAGTGATGTGCCCTTCTACCAAGTCGATCTCTTTATCTCTCCATGAGTAAGTGAAAACCCTATCTCCAAAATGATTGAGGACCAAGATTAACCCTCACTCACTCAATGAGATGGACAGTCATGATTAAAAGATCACACCCTAGAAAAAGGTACTCATTAAATCAACAGAAGAATATAACACATCAAATGTACTTTTCCTAAGTTAGACTTAGGAAGGAGATTAATTAATCAACTTGGTTAAGTTTCATTGTCCTCCGCCCATGCTAGGACGCCACGCATGGAGAAGACCTTTTGAGTTACACTTCGCAACACTCCCTCTTAACGAGGAAGGCATTCTCAACCAACCCCAGCTTGTCTCTGAACTTTATAAACTTATGTTTGTAAAGTGCCTTGGTGAATATATCTGCCATTTGATCATCAATCTGTATGTATTGGAGCCTCGCAGCTCCCCTCTGTACACAATCTCGTATGAAGTGATAGCGGATGTCTATATGCTCACTACAATCATGAAAAACGGGATTCTCATAGAGCTTGATGCAACTCTGATTATCACAATGTATCACATTAGCCTCTAACTCCTCTTACCGAACAATCCCAACAACAACTTCCTCAACCACAATGCCTCACACGCTGCTAAACTAGTTGCCATGTACTCTGCCTCAGCAGAGCTCAATGCCACTGATCTCTGCTTCCTGTTGAACCAAGATATAATACCCGATCCTATGCTGAAGCAGCACCCTAAAGTGCTCTTTTTGTCCTCTGCACACCCTGCCCAATCAGCATCTGTAAAACCTGCCAATCTCACTCCACCATTGTGCTCATACAACAACCCGTACTCCACTGTACTTCTCAAGTAGTGAAGCAAATGCTTCACAGCTATCTAATGCACTCTCCAAGGGTCCACCATAAACTGACTGAAAGAGTTAACTGCAAAGCTAATATCCGGCCTAGTGTTGACCAAATACATGAGCGATCCAATAAGTTGGTGATAGATAGTGGGGTCTACTGTTTCAGAACTAGATACATCAATCTTCCTCCAGTTTGTCACTAAAGGCGTGGACATGGGCCTATAATCAGTCATCCTAAATCTATGAATCTCGCATACTTCCCACTGTCCCAAACAATGTTGCGGTGAAAGCTGGCAGGGCGTTACAGAAACAAAACATCCCGGAATCATTTTCAAAAAAATCCTCGAGGAAGCATCTAGTATATATATATATATAAATTTTTATATATATTCGCGTTTATATTAAAAAAAACATCTTGAGGAAAGACAAATTGGTTGCAAAATGTATGAAAACATGCATGTTGTACATTGTGGCTGATGATAGCATCCATAGTAGTACAATGGTAGTACATCAATGATTAATCATTGGAGCATCAACCATCTAGAATCTAAAAATTACAAACTTACAAACCAACAAACAAATTTTTAAGCCATATAATATAAGGTAGACCATTAAGTTATGGAATGAAATAGTCATCTAGCAATTGTCAGCAATAACATGAGTCATGACAAAATAGTTATAATTACAAAATAGGCCATCATAGCTTGAATTATGAAGATCTCAGGGTCCAAAACTAGACTCTAGAGTCTAGTTGCTAAATGATATGAATCTATCATCTATAGACTGACATGTAAAGTAATGAAAAGAGAAACATCAAACAACTATCACATCCTCCTTCCACCACCACGATTGCTGTGTAGGCCTCCTTGTGGTGGTAGTGGAGCCTCCTAAGGATGAAACTGTGTAGAATTTGTAGATGAAGATGAAGCCCCTGGCTAAGTGGATTCATGAACAGGGTGACCAAGGATTGGGTAGTAGGTGGGGTGGCATCTCGACATGATCATCATCATCAAAAACATTCTCCGATTTTAAAAGCATTACCCATCCTCCAAATTATCCTCCTGGATGGTTGTCCCAACACTTCAAGTTTGTATCCTTTGCCTCCCTCATAGTAATGGGACAACAATCATAAGTTGTAATGAACATAAACCAAGCTCTCTGCCCGACCTGCATTCAACTGTTTCTTTTGGCGTTGTGGATGAAGCTGTGATTGCTCCAACACCTCTCTGCGGAAGAAGTGTTCACCACACAGCCAAGAAAGCACCCGTGTTGCCAAGCGTTGGAGTTGTGGAGTGCCACATATAAAGCGTTCCACCAAGAGAACTCAAATTCCCTGATCTCTTAATGCATCGTTGATTTTAAGGCACCAACCGGCATGTACTGGCTCTATTGTTGCCGTATCTTGTCACATTCCTCCTCGTTCAGGACCAATTTGTCTAATGCTTTCATATAACCTGCCCAACAATTATAATTTATTATAAATAGAAATGAATTATAATTTATGAATGTAAACCATAAGTAGAAAATTGAAGTGAACATAAACCATAAGTATAAATAATTATAAAGAAATTGTTGAAAAATTTCTACTGCTTGAATTTCTTGGATCTTGGTGTGGTTTTCTTTTCACCCCACCACCAGGTGTTGGTGTTTAAAGCCATGATATGTGATAGTATTTCGTTGTTAGCACGTATGCTAAGGCATTTAGTGGAATATTTAGCATTTCCACCGTTTTTCCACTTCTACACGAATAAGGTTATACATGCCGACATCTTTAGGCTCAACAATGTCTTTAATCAACCCTAGCATGCTATCAATTTGCTCATACACCTCCCAATGATTGGCCGTTCTGAATCTGAAAACTTGATCATTTTATAAATTGGCTTGGTGAATTGCAAAGCATACCAAACCTGTGACCAAAGTTGATTGTCAAGCACTGTGTTCTTGGCTGCTAATGCACCTTCTTTATCACTGCTCAAATCATCCATTCATCACTCATCACCATACGAGCCAAAGCTTGTCTCACCTTCAAAAGGCACCTAAAAGTACTGAAATTAATAGCTGCTCTAGTTGGTGCAATCTTGAGTATCTGCAACTTGGAGTAAGTGCTATAGAAGTAATTGACCCTTGTATGCACGGTCATAAATTCAGGTGACTTGCTTCTCTCTCTTGTACAGTTGATTAATGCATCCACATTCTTTATGTTTGACAATATCATGCATCAAAAGGTTCAAGGTGTGCACCAAACACCCAGACAAAAAGATGTGTGGATGCATTCGCTCAATGATTTTACCTACTCACCCTGAGATTTGCTGCATTATCATTGATTACTTGAATCACATTAAAATGACCAACTTCATCAATTGTTTTCAACAAGAGCTGTGAAATGTTTTGAGAAGTTGCAATTATTGAAGATGAGTCATGTGCAGCGAGAAACACTACACCACTAGAAAAAACACCAATAACATTGATCAAATGTTGGTTTCTAACACTTGTCCAACCATCATATACAATAGATAACCCCAATGTGGAGACCATTCATTTGTAAACCCGTGAAGGCAGAGGCTTGAATTTTGCTTTTTCCTTGTCAAGTTACACAGTTCTAGCTTTCTCATGGTTGGGGCTCTTGTATCCTTGGGGGCTTTTTGGTTGATGGCCCTCACCATGTCATGCCAATGGGGGGAAAGAAGAACATTAAATGGGACACCGCAAGCATAGAGAAACCGTGCCACTTTTTCATCCACCTCATCACTACCTCCGACATCAAAGGCTCATCTCCCTATTGTTCTTCTAGATGTAGGGGTTGTAGAACCATGAGGAAATGGAGATGTGCTGCCACCAAATCTAGATGAGACATCCTTCAGTTGAAACTTTGTCTTTTACCATGCTTTCTTTATGCAACTTCCTCTATCTTTATGTATATTGTCTTTGTTCTTTGGATATGTTAGGGGAAACATTATCCCAAAGGGACCCTTATTGTCATCACTCTCCATTACACCCATGAGATACCTCCTCACACGGGTATATGAACCCGGCATAAGGTTTCCTTCATGACAATCATGAGGACAATAAGGGGTCCCTTGGGATTAATGTTTTCCCTAACATATCTAAAGAACAGAGACAAATATACAAGGGTGCCAATGAAGCTTTCCCACCTTCATTTCTCTCTTCATCCTACTTCAAACCCTCCTTCATTTTTGAAGCCACTCCTTCATTGCTCTCTTCATTCTCTCTTCTTCCCCTTGATGCCTCCTAGTCCCAGACAAGACCTTGAGAACCAAAAATGGAATGATAAACCAAAGAAAATCATTTTCCTCAATCTTTAGATGAACAACCTGCAATAAAATGAGGAGAAGAAGAGATGGGGAAAGAGAGTGGGAGGGAGGAGGAAAAACCATAAACAAATTTAAAGGTAAGAGTTGGGGTTTGGAGAAAACTACCTCTTTAGCTCTTACAGATCTTGCAAGTTGAAGTTTGAGATAGATGGTTGCCTTTGTTCTCCTCCAAGCTTCTCTTTGCTCTCTCCTCCAAGCTCCTCTTTGCTCTCTCCGCCAAGCTCCTCTTTGTTCTCTCCTTCAAGCTCCTCCCTCCAAGCTCCTCTTTGTTCTCTCCTTCAAGCTCCTCCAAGCTCCTCTTTGCTCTCTCCTCCAAGCTCTCCTTTGCTCTCTCCTCCAAGCTCAAGCAAACACAAATAGAAACAATGAGGAAATGAGAGGGGGAAAATATCTTTTTTTCCCTCCTCACTTTCCCCTAACCCATCCCTAACCACACTCCACACTCTAACTCAACTCAAAAAAACAAAAAAAATGAGTCTTTTTTCATCTTAAGCGTGGAAGCGCTCAAACCTCACGGGGAGCACGCGAGAATCGCTGAGGGTTCGCTCAGAAAGTTGGGTACGAAGCCAGCTTCCGAAATCCAGAAGCTCGCTTCGGGGTTCAACGCTTCCTAATGGGCAGGGAGCGCATTTTTGAACCCCGAAGCAAGCTTCCAACCCAGCTTCCTGAGCGAACTCACTCCGAGCGAGCTTCCAAGGCCGAAGCGGGGGGGGGGCGCTTATGGTAACACTGGTCCCAAGAAGAAGCATCCATCCTCCTGCCAAACCTCCAGACCAAGGAAATAATGCATCAAACCAAGGTCTTTCATCTCAAACTCTGTTGCAAGGTTAGCCTTGCAATCTACAGTCAGTTGCTCATCTCCAGTAAGGAAGAGATCATCAACATAAAGTACCAGTATGAGAGGCACCTCACCTACTAGAAAATAGAGGTTCAGATCAGCCTCGCTCCACTAGAATCCCATCTCTCTCAAATAATTGTCGATCCTCAAGTACCACACTCGAGGTGCCTGCTTGAGCCCATACAAGGCTCGTCTCAACCTACAAACATGCATTTCCTTGTCTCCAATCTCAAAACCTTCACGCTGCTCAATATAGACTTCTTTCTCAATAACTCCGTTGAGGAAGGTAGTCTTCACGTCCATCTGATGAACATGCCAGCCCATCTCTGCTGCTAATGACATAACTGCTCAGATGGAGGAATATCTAGCCATCAGGGCGAAAGTATCCTCGTAATCGACTCCCTATTTATGTGCAAACGCTTTGGCTACAAAGTGTGTCTTATACTTCTCCACGCTTCCATCTGTTGCATCCTTGACTTTATAAATCCAACCACCCGTTTTCTCTCTGACTTGGGCACCATCTCCCATACATCTTTTTTCATGATAGAATCATACTCCTCCATCATGGCCTCCTGCCATACTCCAAGTTGTGCAGCCTGCTCATAAGTGGAAGGCTTGACATCTATAAGCTCTGTCATGAGTGCCATGTACCCAAATCTCTACGGTGGTTTACTCTGTCTAAAAGATCTCTCTGGAGGTGCTACCTGTCTAGAATCACTAACTGTGGACCTGTACCACTTAGGTCATGGCCTAGTCTCAATCTCCTGTGGAACAACCTCGTGCTGCCCATCCTCCTCATCAGTCTCCTAACTATCATGTCCACTAGTCTCCCTCTAAACACTAGTACCTGAACCTGTACCATGTGCCTGTGACTTAGTACTCTGTACCTCCTCAATCTTTTTCCCTAAGTCTTGTCCCTGTTGGTCCTCTACTTGCACTGGCATATCTATAGATATCCTCAATGTTCGCTTCTCGAACACACGTCCTTGCTTACCACAATCCTCCTGCGCGCTGGCAAAAATATGTGGTAGGCCTTGGAGACCTCACTGTAACTAACCAATATCCCCTTCTCTCCTGTGGGGTCCATCTTAGTTCTCTTCTCTGAAGGGACATGACAATAAAAGACATTCCCAAAGATGCGAAGATGACTCACATCTGGCCTAGTACCTGTATAAAGCTCCTCGGGTGTCAACTTCCTCAACACAATGTGGGGACTCTTGTTTTGTATGTATACAGTTGTGCGATAGGCCTCTTCCCATAAAAACATCGGTAACCCCTAATCATGTATCATCACACGAATTGCACCTACTATGGTCCTGTTTTTGCTCTCTACCACTCCATTCTGTTGCAGGTTACAAGGAACCTTGATCTCCTTCTTAATACCCTCAACAGTGCAATACTCCACAGACTCATTAGAGGTGTACTCACCCCCATTATCCGATCTAAGTACTCGGATCCTCCTACCAGATTGGTTCTCCCCTAGAGCTTCGAACTCCTTGAACATGGCAAAGACCTCATCCTTGGTATTAAGGAAGTATATCCAGGTCTTCCTGGAGTAGTCATCAATAAAGATCACATAGTAGTTGAAGCCACTAACTGATTGCACACTCGTACGACCACAAACATCGGAATGGATTAGATCCAAGATCCCCTTGGAACTATGCTCACTAGATGGAAATGCCTTGCGGGAATACTTTCCCAATGCGCAACCCTTAAGAGGGTCATGCCTCTCTACTGCAACCTGAGGCATTCCTGTAACCGCCTGTCTCAAATTCCCCAATGCACCAAAATGTAGATGCCCCATCCCATCTTTCCCATGACTCACCCAAATCTGTGTTGTTGCTGACTAATGCTTTCGCTGGCTCAAAATGTAATATGTACACTTTCTAACTACGAACCCCAATCACCTTGTCCATCTTAGTTGTAGACCCCTTTGGTCTAATATACACCTTTACTCCACGAAAGGTCACCTCAAACCCTTTGTCTTCCAGGGTCGAAATTGATATGAGGTTCTTGGTAAGACCAGGAACCATATAAAACATCAACAAAATGGAGTGGTTTACCCGACTCCCTCTAAAATGACACAGTGCCTATGCCTTGCGCCTTATAGCGTGCATTATCTCCTAGCTCAATATGGATGTTCACGCCTCCCTCCTGCAATTTACTATAGAACTCCTTGCACCCAGTCATATGACAAGAGGCGCCACTATCCACATACCAAACATATGTGACAGTTGAGCTCAACATACATGCAATAAGGCAGAAATCCTCCAAAAAATGCTCTTCGCAAAGTCCTCTACTCTTGTAGAGGCTGCCATATGTGGCTTACTCTTTTTCTTTTCCAGACACTGTGAGGCAAAGTGCCCAAACTTGTGACACTGGAAACACTTGACTTTGGAGAAGTCAATGTTTTTCTTCTTTCCAGAGCCTTTCTTCTTAAACTTTCCCTTGCCTTTGCTTGCAAGAGCCAAAGCCTCCTCATCCACAACTTGAGATGATGTAAACAATCCACTCGCTTGACCAAGACGAATTTCCTCCTACACAAAATCATCCCATAAGCGCTACGAGTCAGGGAGCTTCTCCCGAGCTACAGTCCCACACACAAATGAGTACCATGGATTTGAGATGTCATCCAGGGCTATACGTACTAACTCAGAATCCTTTGTCTTTGAGCCAACTACTCAAAGCTTATCCTTGATCTGTGTAAGACGTGTGAGGTAAGGAATCACACCTTCACCCTTAGCCATCTTGGTACCTCACAACCTTCCTGAAGCACCATAATCCTATTTTCATTTTTACTCTGACAGAGGCTACCCAAGGTCGCCCACATGTCCTTAGCAGGCATTTTCCTTGAGAGGTGTGGGATTATATGATCCTTTACCCTGTCAAGGATTATGCTCTTAGCCTTAGCCTCACCCTTTTTCCAGGATCCCAAAAACACTGCATCCGTAGGAGTTGTTGTTGTCTCTGCGATGTGTTGAAGGACTTCATTGACATCCAAGATCATGGTAACCCTCTCTTTCCAGGTGGGGAAGTTCTAAGCACCTTGGAGTCTATCCTCAACTCTCAAAGTCATGGCCATTTCTGAAAGGGTCTTTGTCCAAACCCTATGATGTCTCAGAAACTGATCCTATGCTTAGATCTGAAATCGATCTTTTGTAATCAACCCTCTGATGCTATTACTTCAACAGTCCTGCTTTGATACCATGTGAATCCACTAAAACCGAGCAAGATGAACCATAAACTTTAACAATCTTTACCTCTGTTACAAAAATCGTCAAAATCGCGATAAATCGCGATTTGATCCAGAAAACGATAATTTCTAAAAAAATCACAAGAAAAATCGGTCGATTTTTTGGCAATTTTTTGGGAAAAAACCGCGATTTTTTGAGGAAAAATCTAGAAAATTCAATTTTTAAGTTTGCTGATATATTGCCGATGTTTTCGCGATAAATCCGAAACGATGTTTTTTGGACCCCCGGCGATTTTTTTGCCGATACGATTTTTGTAACTTTGATCTTTACTACCCAGAAATTTATTTAGCATATTTAAATTTCTGAAATTGCTATTTTACAGTTACAGCTAGGTTTTCTTCACAAACAAGAAATAACACAGCAGAAATAAATACGATCTATACTAAAAAAGATAACAGCAACCACATCACATGAGAACACTAGTATTTTTGGACAAATTTGTCCCTGGAAAAAAACCTGGAGGGAAAACCAGTTCTTCAGATTTGTAGATTTTATTATTGCAGCAGAAAATATAGAGATATCGTACAGATAAAATCATCCCAGCCAATTACTGAGGAGAAACCCCAGCGAAATGCTCCCAGGCAATAGTACGGCTCTTCTACAAACCCCGAAAAACCAACCGACTCAACAAAACTCAATTGTGACCCTCTGTGTCACCCATACAACCCTCTGCGCGAGCTTGGCGTCACCTAGTACAACTACCCTTCAGATCTGAAAATTGGCCTCTACTAAAAGCCAAGGAAGAAGGTCGATCCTCTTCAGAAATCTCCTTTGTCTCCTCTGCAAAACCTGTCCACCAAACCCTCAAGCAATTTTTCTCTAGATCACTCTCTCTCTCAATGCTCAAATGCATAAGTGATGTGCTTTTCTACCAAGTCGATCTCTTTATCTCTCCATGAGTAAACGAAAACCCTATCTCCAAAATGATTGAGGGCCAAGATTAACCCTCACTCACTCAATGAGATGGACGGTCATGATTAAAAGATCACAACTTAAATTATTTTCCACTTAAACCTTAGAAAAAGGCACTCATTAAGTCAACAGAAGAATATAACACATCAATGTACTTTTCCTAAGTTAGACTTGGGAAGGAGATTAATTAATCAACTTGGTTAAGTTTCATTGTCCTCCACCCATGCTAGGACGCCACGCATGGAGAAGACCTTCTGAGTTACACTTCTCAACAATTGAATGTAGTCAAGATCAACAATGAGGCCATCTATCAATTGCAAAAAATGCTTGGAATAGTAGGGAAATATAGGGTCAAGACGTTGTTGGGGGAAGATACAAGTGACTTGAATAAATTGTCAACAAATGTATGCCCTAATTTCTTTTTGAATTCCCTTTCAAAGAGAGGAGGCATATAATAAAATGTTATTTATTATATTTGACAAAAAGGGCATTCTACACAGGACAAACACCTTTAGTAACTACTCACACAACCAGATCAAAGATCAACACATCAATGTTTTTATGTGATTAAAACCCTCGAAGAGGGAAACGATCCACGACCCCAGCCAACGTAGCCACTTGAGGCAATATTTATTGCAAAAGAAAAATATTTTACAAAAAAGTTTCTCACAATCGATCATCAGTGAATGACCCTCCATGCTCTTTAAATAGAGATCACAGACCAATCGTGTGCTAAGCCACAGATCAATGTAGACATTACGATCGAGGAGAATATGAGTTGTGGGATCACTATATGTCTAGAACATATTGTGACTGTCAGATTACATATTTACAAATGCATACTAAAGAAACACACTTCTACCTAAAGACACTTTAAACCAAGTCGATCTTAACTAACTCCTAAGTGTCTAAATATCTTAACAGCGCCTCTTAAGAACAACTTGGGATAGGATTGAAGGATTTACAAAGGAGACACAATAGGAAATGGACGGAGACATTAGAGCATATTGTTGATTTGTGTACCTTGGGAGGTGTTCCCCATGTGTTTTCCCTCCTTAGCACATGTGGGAAAGTCATTTGGCACTTTGTCCTAAGTTATTTATGTCTATTTGTACTTTGACATTGGTTAAAGTACATTATGTCACTTTATTGGTAAAGTGAACATTAAATCACACTTTTGATTTTGGGGACATAAAGTGACTTAGGAATTAACAAAGTGGGTTATGAGGTCATTGCACTTTAGGTGATCTCAGCCTTTGATGATTAGGGATGATCTCATCCCTTGGATCTTAAGTTTCCCTTTTCTTGCCTAAAGAGGGGAAAAAAGGCCAAAGGAGGAAGTAGCATAGGATTCATGAGAGACTCTTGCCCCATTGAATGAGGAGTTTTGGGTTGAGCTTGAGATTTTGTGCATGGGTGAGGAAGAAGCAGGTCGCTACCATTGTTGGAAAGCAGGAGGAGGCAGCTTGCATACCTATTTCAGTGGAGAGACTTCATCTTTGAGGAGAGCGCATGGATTTAGCAGGCTGTTTGCTCCCTGGAGAAGTTTCCCAACCATGGAAATTCTTAGATGTCGGTTGGAAGTGATCCTGTGTGGGACAGCCATTCACAATGGAGGGATTCATTCGACATCTCAGTGAAGTTCTAAACCCAGAATCTGGCGGTTTAGAGCACCACATTTTCTCCTTAGGTTTGAGCTTGATAACTTCTTCATCCTGGAGTTGCTACTGTACCAGGTTCTTATTGTAGTAGCTACGTATTGAAACATTTGCTCTACCTCATATATATCCTCTAGATCTCAAAACTGGTTTCCCCAGGGGGTTTTATCCAAGGTCATTTTGACCAAAAATACCGTGTCTACACATGCATTTTAGTTCACATTAGGGAAGCCTTTAATTATCCATATTTCAGAATTAAAAGATTAAATAGGTGTGTTGTTGTTATTAGGAAGTATAAATGTAATTTATCTAACATGAAAACTAACGCAGGGAGCACCCAATCATTGAACAACAACCATAACACATCAACAAAACTAAAACTTGATTGGGCATTTGATATAAAATAGCTGAGAAAACAAATTTGTAATATTGAAAACTTAGTGTCTTAGCTTGGTCAAAGGCAGACCAAGAAGACTTGCTGATAGGACACAGTTTTCTACACATGGTATCAGAGCTTGGGCTGCGATTTTTAGGAACTGATTTGGACAGCAATTGTGTGGGTACTATATACATCTTCTTGGTAGATTTTTTGAGGACAGCCATTGACTTCTTAAGTGGCTGACACTTGGCAGAATATTGCGGTGGTTTGGGTAGTTTGAGACACGTTGAGATCGATCTCTTTTCACACCTACGCGGTAGGAGTGGTGATTTCTTTGACCTCTTTCACACTACATTGTGAGAATTGATTCGTGCCTCTTTGTTTTGTGAAGTGAAGGCGATTAATGTTCATGGCCGAGGAAGCGACATCGGTTGAGGGATTGCAAATTGGCCAGTTGATGTCGACATCTCGGATGCGGGTTGAGGATAGGCTAGTTGGAACTAGCAACTGGTCTTTGCCGGAAGGTGAGAATGGAGTGCTTAGATGTTTGGAGGACCTCGAGGCTATAAGGACATGGTCGGCGGTGGTCCGGCCGATTCCTGCATTTGCTCTGTCTTGATTGCAGATGCAAGGGAAGAGGAACAACAAAAAGGCGAAGACGATCCCGATGGGATCGAGATCACATTATACCCATTCGGGAAGGGCCATACATATCAAATGTAGGCTGACTTTGACCAAGCTATGAGCTTCGAATGAGGGCAGATGGTTCTTCATGATAGGCTCGAGAGCATTCGCATGCTCAAGGATGAGTCAGTTCTTCATTTCTCGATAGATTCACCCAGATCCGAGACGAGCTTGGAGCGTCGGCGGGTGATTGAGCCCAACTCTTTGGTGGGCAAGCACATAGCTTCACCAAACCGTGGGAACGTTCATTCGAGGGTATTGTTGCGAGAACATTTACCCACATAGGAGAGGATGTGGGATGGCCGCTCAGGAGGAGATCAGATTGGCATCAGAGTCTTAAGGCGGAAATGACGGTGAGTGGGCCGGTGGAAGGATCTTGCTCTTTGGGCAAGGAGCAAGAAGAAGACGGTAGTGGTGGTCGGCAAGGTCCCAAGATTGGAGGCCCGACCCTGTGATGGAGGAGGAGCAAAAGAGTGGCGATGGTCAGTGGCGTGGTGATGCTTGATGGTCCGGTAGTAGTCCCGCGGCAGTGGTCTTGGTAGAGATATGAGCAAAGTGAGTGCTTTGTTTTGTAGAAGTTCGGGCACTATGCGGGGCAGTGTCAGAGCGGGAAGAAGAACAAGGGTGAGTACAGTGGCTACAGCTGAAGGGAGGTAGACTTTCCGGCCTTCGATTTGGAGAATTATTACCTTTCATGTTTGTTGCGATTCGGTTGAGTATTCCGCAGGATACTTGGTATATAGGCAGTGGGGCTTCGAGCCAGATGACTGGGATTCGAGAGCGCTTCTTGGATCTCAGAGATCCTGATGTCGGGATAGATATCTCTTTGGGAGATGGCAGGATTGTTACAGTTGATGGGATTAGCGCAGTTTCTTTTAGGAGAGGACTTGCCACCTATATCGTTCGATGTTCTCTTCGTCGAGGGGATGAAGAAGAACTTGATACAGTTTCTACCCTCCAGGATAGAGGCCTTGAGGTTTTGTTTATTAGCTCCGAGGTGATGATTTATCCTCGAGGAGCTTCTATGGACCCTATACGAGGAGAGTTGGGTGAGAGCGGAAGCATGCAGTTACCTACGACCACTACATGCGTTGGTGGCTAGTAGCGTCAGCAGCAGGCAGTTATGTGAGTTGTGGCATCATAGGATGGCCACACCATCATGGGGCTCTTGGAGGTGAGAGGTTGTGGCCAAGGGTGCCACAGTCGGTCACGAGCATGGGATGTTTGCAGGAGGGTGTAAGCTTGGCAAGTTGTAGAACTCGTTCCCCAGCTTGATGGCAATGAGATCAGGCTGTAGACTCTTGGATTTAGTACACACGGATGTGTGGCACTCCGGTCACAATCTCTCTCAGTCCTTGAGTGGTTGTGAGTATTATCCACATTTATTGTGACGCTCGGAAGACTTGGATCTATTTCTGAAGGCCAAGAGCATGAAAAGTGTATACGGTTCAAGAGTTCAAAGCTCTTGTGGAGAACCGGTCAGGAAAGAGGATCAAAGTCTTACGCGGTCGGATAACGTGGGAGAGTATTCCTCGAGAGAGAGTTTGTGGACTTCTGTACCCAGAAGGGCATCGGAAGATGACCCGTGCCTACAGTGAGCGGGGTTGCGGAGAGGAAGAACAAGGCGATCACAGGTGGAGCGATATCTATGCTGCATGATTAGAGTCTGCCTTTGTACTTGTGGCGGGCTGTGCTTCTCTGCGGTTGCTCCTGAGCGATCCCATAGCATTTTGGGGAAGATGACTCCTGAGGTGGCTTTCACAGGGATGAGGCCCTATGTTGAGCATATCATGATTTTTGGATGTGCTACATTTCACATGTCCCCACAGAGGGAGGACGAAGCTAGACCCGGCGTGAGGGATTCTAGTAGGATACTCGGAGGTGTCAAAAAGCCTACGGATCTACATTGCATCACTTAGGAAGTGATTGTGAGAGATGTGAGATTTGAGGAGGATAAGGCTTTTCTTGAGATCACCCGAGTCCGAACCCAGGTTGAGGATGCGAGAGTTACCTCTCTGCTACTGGGTTTAGGAGAACTGACCCTCGGTGGTGGGATATGCCCGAGTCGAGGGGGTAGCCGGGGTCACCATGCGACTTGAGAGTCCACCGGGTTGACATGTTGATCGGTCGGGGCCTGAGACTCTTTGAGATAGGTCGGACTTCGGGGATGCTTGATGTGCAGTGAGTCACGAAGGCCATTACACACTTAGGCGAGAGAGACCAACTCCATTGACCACTTAGGGAAGAGGCGAGATAGTTTGAGACCACGAAGGAGGCCGATGAGTAGGGAACCCAAGGATCGAGTCGAGATAGAGGAGGCCACCGGTCCAGTAGGAGCATACTTGTACAGTGACTAAATGGAGACGGTGAGCCCTGAACATTCTTGCCGGCCGTTAGATCTCTCCAGTGGCGAGAGGCCATGGTTGAGGTAGATTCTATTATATAGCGATGTTTGGGATGTGGTTCGAGGCACAATGAGGAAGTCCGTTGCTTGTGACTTCCTAGATGGTTGTATACAGACCAAGATTACTGCGGATAGCGTGGAAAACTGGACTGGCTGGGGGCTTCTCTCGAGATTAAGGAGAGTCGATTATGATGAGACATTAGCACAGTTGCGAGATACACTTCCATCGAGGGCGATTATTGCCATAGCGTGAGAGATGGGTTAGGCGCATTCATCGGATATGGATGTTAAGACCCTTCTGAATGGCTTCATTGAGGAGGAGGTACATTGAAGCGACCACGAGGCTTTGAGGTGAGTGACGGGGAGACTCACATGTGCCTTGAAAGAGCACTTTGTAGTGAAGCAAAGCTCCCCGGCTTGGTATTCGGATAGACACCTATTTGCTTGGATGGGCTTAGAAGCGTCTTTGATCAAACCTCTATTTCATCGTAGAGTGAGAGTTGTTCTCCCTTTCTCTGGATGAATTTGTTCATCCACGGGGATGCGAGGATCTCTCTGTTACCAGGGACTCTGTGAAATTTAAAGATAGTGATATTAGGTTGATACACTGTACTACGGGCATGGAGGTATGGCGGGAGGATGGTCATATATTTCACCGAGGCGAGTATCACGGCCGAATATTACGGCTTGAGTTTTAGATGGAGGACTGCAGGCCTATATCGACACCTATGATCACCAATGGAGCTTCCAGCCGGATAGCCGGTTAGTGGATACTCGATTCTGGCCGATTGACTCGGTTCACTAATGTATCGGTTAACACGAGACCGGATATATGTTTGCCGTGAACACCCTCGGCCGGTACATGAACGACGCGGGGTGTTCCTTATGGTTAGAGCAAAACCGTCTTAGAATCGTTCTTTGGAAGCGATGGACTATAGCCCTAGATTATGTCAGAGGTGATGGAGTTACTTTGGTTGGCTTCTGATTGGTAGGCGGGATCGCGGCTGGCAGCGGGAAAAAGCTTCTCGAGTCTTTGCTTTAGCAGGTCGGGACTTGTTTCCACAGTTGTTGAGCGTGATGATTGCTTTGAGTTCGGCCAATGATATATATCTAGTCGGAGCCGGTTATTGGGAGCCATTTAACCCATAAGATAATTGCGAGGTTATTTGGGCCGAGAGATGGCTCAAGCCTTGATTCGATAACGATAATGATTTAAACTCGAGAATCCGGTGTTTCATGACCCAATGTCGAAGCATATTGATATTAGATACCACTTCATCCGAGATTGGGTTAGGAGGCGATTCGGCTTGTTACCTTCGGCGAACTGGCCGGACTACTGATATTCTCACAAGGCCCTACCGGGGCAAGACATGTCTTCCGAGCAATTAGGCAGTGAGGAACACCTTCGGTAAGAGGGAGTGTTGATTTATTATTACCTTGGGAGGTGTTCCCCATGTGTTTTTCCCTCCTTAGCACATGTGGGAAAGTCATTTGGCACTTTGTCCTAAGTTATTTATGTATGTTTGTACTTTGACATTGGTTAAAAGTACATTATCACACATGGCAGTGAACATTAAATCACACTTTGGTGATTTTGAGGGACATAAAGTGACTTGAGAATTAACCCAAAAGTGAGTTATGAGGTCACATTTACTTTGAGTGATCTCAATGACCTTTGATTAGGGATGATCTCATCCCTTGGATCATAAGTTGAGTTTTGGATCCCTAAAAGGGCAAAAGGCCAAAGGAGAGGCGCATAGTTCATGAGGAGACTCTTGCGTGTTGGAGGAGGAGTTTTTTGAGTTTGAGCTTGAGATTTTGTGCATGGGTGAGGAAGAGGCCCGGGGCCCGCTAGCTTTCTTATGCAATGAGAGAAAGACGCTTATGCATACTTATTGATGGAGAGACTGTCTTTGAAGAGTATGGTTTACTTGGTGTTGCTACGGAGAAGTTTCTATGTAGAATTCTTAACGATGTCGGTTGGAGAGTGATCCACAGTGGGACAGCCATTCTGTGGAGGGATTCACATTCGACATCTGTGAGTTCTAAAGCCCGAGATCTGGCCGGTTCGAGAGAGTACATTTTTCCTTCCTCTTGCAGGTTGAGCTTGATAGCTTCTTCAATCTGGAGTTGCTATTGTACCCGGGTTCTGTGTATTGTATTTTCTGTATTAGATTGTTGCTCTACCTCCTATATACATCATATCTGTTGTAGTTTTGAAGTTTATCCAGTCATATGATAAAATACCGATGTCTACACATGCATTTTAGTTGTTGTTAGAAGCCTTTAATTCTGTCCATATTTTCAGCATTTAAAGATTAAATAGGTGTGTTGTTGTTATTAGGAAGTATAAATGTAATTTATCTAACATAAAACTACTTGAAAGGGCACCCAATCATTGAACAACAACCATAACACATCAGTAAAACTAAAACTTATTGTTGGCTGTTATAAAACAGCGAAAAGAAACAAATTATAATGAGAAAACTTAGTGTCTTAAGCTTGGTCAAAACGGAACCAAAGACTTCTTGATAGGACTGGATTTTTCTACATATCCCATTCGGCAACTTCTTGAACTCTAACATAGATCGAAGTTTGGAAAACTTTGCTGTAAAGACTTTGTGAAAATGTTTGCAAAACTTCACTTCTGTGTAAGAGACTTTGTGAAAATGTTTGCAACTTGATCTTCCATAGGGCAAAGGAGCACTTCAATAACTCGATCATGAATGAGCTTTTTGACGAAGTGCATGTGTAGCTCGATGTGTTTGTTCCATTGATGTTGAATTGGATCTTTGGCGAGCTTGATGGCACTTTGATTGTCCCACCAAAAGGTAGTCGGATGTTGCTGCTAGAAGCCAAACTTGGAAAGGATATGTCGAAGCAGCAAGGTTTTATGACTTGCATTAACTGTTGCTCGATAATCTGCTTCTGCGGAAGAAAGAGAAGGAGCCTATTGTTTCTTACAATCCCAAGTGACAGGTTCGAAACCAAGGTTGAAAACATAACCTGCAATAGACTTTTGATCATCAGGGTCATTGACCCAATCTGAATCAGTGAAACCATCCAACAAAGGAGTCCCCCTGAACTGTAATGTATCCCAAACTAAATTGTACCTCAGACGTACTGAAGTATCATTTTTGTTTCTTTACAATGGCTTTCATGGGGTGTTTGCATATACCGGGCAACAAGACCAGTAACAAAGGAAATATAAGGATGGGTATGAGTGAAATATAAGAGGCTACCATCTAATTGATGGTACAAAGTAGCATCAACTTTGGGAGAAGTACAAGTGGCAGCAAGTTTGACTCCAAATTGGAAGGGAGAAGGAGTTGGTTTAGAATCGTCCATGTGAAAGCGACGAAGAAGATCACAAGTATACTTAGACTAGGAAAGAAAAATTCCTTCCTTAGTTTGCAAAACTTAGAGGCCAAGGAAATAGTGCAAATAGCCTAAGTCTGTCATTTCAAATTTCTTTTTAAGGTTGTAGTTCACATGGGTTAAAAGTTTAGGGTCACTAACAGTGAGGATAAGGTCATCAACATAAAAAACAAGGATTATGAGATGGCTTCCTACTTTCTTGGTATAGACATTATGGTTAGAATGATATCTAGAAAAGTTGGTGTCAAGAAGAAAGCTATCCATTTTGGCATACCATGCTCGAGGAGCTTGCTTAAGACCATAAAGAGATTGCTTAAGGAGACAAACAAGGATAGAGTCATTCTGGACATAGCTGGGAGGTTGTTCCATGTAGATTTCTTCGTGCAAATCCCCATGCAAGAAGACGGATTTAACATCCATCTGATGGACCTCCAATTTATGTGAGGTAGCAAGGGCTAAAACAAGGTGGATGGAATTCATTTTGGCTACAAGGGAAAAGGTTTCATTATAATCAATGCCTTCAACTTGAGAGAATCCTTTGGCAACTAACCGTGTCTTGTGCCTTTCAACACTTCCATCTGATGCATACTTAGTTCTATACACCCATTTACAAGTATAAGAACACATGTACCCAAGGGATTAAAGAGGAATTTGACAACTGCAGTTGACCAGTGGCAACAATGGAGATTAAAGTCGTAGGAACAATATGTATGAGTGAAGTTCCAATAAGTTGGATGTGTAGCTACAAGTTACAACATTCAATGATTGGGCAAATTATGGACTTCTGG
Organism: Picea sitchensis; assembly: GCA_010110895.2. Lineage (NCBI taxonomy): Eukaryota > Viridiplantae > Streptophyta > Pinopsida > Pinales > Pinaceae > Picea > Picea sitchensis. Next base: position 134,284 of record SNQJ01S0012932.1, on the reverse strand, counting down.
GTTAGATAAAAGAATTTATAATCTAGTCATTATTATGGATGATGATAGTAATGTATATAGCTGTTATATATCCACATCCATTTCAGAATGTAGGTTTAATATAGATCAATATATGTAGGACATGGATATGGATTAAATATCTAAAGATTAACATTAAGACAGATTCAAGGAATTAATAATTTTTGGATATCCGAAGCTTGTGTATCATTGTTGTCCATTTATAACAATCTTCAGCATGTTTATAATGCATTATTATTTTGAAACAGAAGTGTGTTGAATAATTCTACTCAAGTTATCTGCAGATAATATATTAATGGAGTTCTAGACATTGTTAGTTTGGGAGATATTGAAAAGCAATCCTCCTTTAGCATATGGAATACTTTGTGGAAAAAGCAGAAATAGAAAGGTGCTGAGAAAATTCCATGAACCTTAAGACCTGTTCATGTCATAACACAGCTTCCATTCTTCTCATGACATCAGAATAAATGTATCATCAGATATATATAAAGCTCCACAATTATTTTCTCAATCCTTTCAGTACTGAAATGGGATCAAGGCCTCATAGACCAAGAAGAAAATACAACCACAGTTACCTTGAAAATGCGTTGCCAAAACAGAATTGCACAAAGGTTTGCCATAAGTGTCGTTGCATGAGGTGAAGAGCCAACAGATCCATTGGCATCATTGTAATAGCTGTCCACATATTTATTGAACTGAGAAATGACAGAGAAATTGGAATGAGTATGATTTTAAGAACACTCCAGAGGGAAAAATCTGTGCCAAAACAAAAATACTACTCAATTTATCTGGACATACCAAAGATTGCTGCCCAAATGGCTGTATGATAGGCATTGGTCGTGCATCCATCAATGAACCAATTAGAGCACCCTCTCTAAGAAACCCACACTGACCAAACTTAATAACAAGCATTGACGCCTCCAAAGAAAGTGGAAGACTCCCAAGCAAATTGCCATATAATGTCGGTTCATATTTTCCCCTATGATGAGATGGCACCTTCAGAGCATCTAAAGAAACCAACAAATCTAGAGCATCTTGAATAGTTTTCCAATTTGGTGGGTCAAGAGCCCTCTGAAATAGAACTGCATGAAAGTTAAAGTTTAAACAAACGGTCAATGACAAATTCAACAATGAAAGCTTTAATTTCCCTTAAACATACATACAAGTAACTGACATGTTCTGCAGGAAAGGTAGTATCAGAGCCACTCTTCACCGCTTTTCTGCAGGAAAGGTGGTATCAGAGTGCAAATTCTGGAGGAAGTTGATTTCAAAACTGTTTTGGATGCTCTTCACCACATTGTGACAGGCTTGGAAGGGACAGAAGGTTTCAGTGGCAAGTCTGGCAGGTGGTCACAAGAGAGACTTGAAGACAGTGTGGTGGACTGGACCAGATTCGCACCTTGGTGTAGCAGGCAGTTTTTCCTCTAACTGGAAGTTATGTGATATGGAAAGTTGGTGATGGACAAAGGATCGGAATTGGATTGGACCCATGGGTGGGCTGTGGAGGAGATTATAGGCTTCTTGACCATTCAATCTTATCTCTCAAAGAACAGGGTTCACTCATGCTCATGCAGCAAATCACAATCTTTCCAGTATCTGGAGTCAGAAATGGAAATCTTCTGAGTTTCTGTCTCAGAGATGAAGAAGCTGAGCTTTGGGAGGGTTACAACTTACATTTCAAAGCTTAGAACTACTAACTAGTCAAGTAAGAATCAGAGAGGAGGACGATGAATTGATATAGTTTAAGAATAAGAATGGGGGTTATACTCTCCAAAGCTGAGATATAAGGTTTTATGTGAAGGTTTAGACGTTGGTGCACGGAAGTGGTGGTGGAAGGTCTGGAAATACAAGTGTCCCTTAAAGTCCTGTGTATTCATGTGGTTGGCATTAAACAACAAAGTTCTTACATGGGAAAATCTACAAAAAGGAACAAGTTGGGACTGGGAAGATGTTCCCTATGTAAGGACAACGAAGAAACTATCTTAAGGACAATGAAGAAACTGTCTTACAATTGATTTGCTCTTGTCCTTATACAGTGGAAAGAACTGTCAAATCTAGCAGGTCTAAATCTGGAGTGGAAGGGTGTGTCTATAGAAGAAAGTATCAAAATATGGCATGGGAATGGGGCAATGGTAAATTTAAAGGCATTACAAGTGATTGTAGCATGGGGTATTTGGCTGTCAAGGAACTTTTTCTCTTTGAAGACAGATTTATACTTTCCATACAATGTGCAATGCAAAGTATAAGTATTCTCAAGAGATTTCCACAACAACAAATCGAAAAGGCTCCAAGGATGATAGTGGAAGACCAGATAGATAAATCAGGAATCTGGCTTTATTTTGATGGTGCTGCTCAAGGGGAGCCTCAGGTCTGTGGTGCAGGGGGTACTATTAATCTGTTAGATTCCCATTTGTAAAATTCAAAGCTGGCTAAGGAAGTGATACAAACAATTATGCAGAATTGATTGCTCTAAAATTGTCTCTTAGAATGGCAGCAGAAAAAGGGGTGCAGAAGGTTCAGCTATTTGGGGATTCTCAGCTAGAAATTAACTGCAATCCTCAGCGAGATTCTTACCATTCGATCTGTTCTTACCAGTACTTCATATCAGCACATCTACAGAGAAATGAACTCTATGGCAGATGATTTTGTGGTGAACCAACTCGGTTCATACACAAAATACCCAAAATACTTGGAATATGAAGAAATCCATTTAGGATTATAATATATATTGAATAATAAAGTATAAGAATATGAATAGTATGATTACTGTCATGCCCCACGATATTATTATGTAATATAAATAATAATAATAATAATATCAGGAATATAATAATTCTCTTTAAAACGGTTATAATAATTACTTACTGGAATAAATAATAATAAATAAGTATATAATAATTATACTTAAAGTGGGTCATAATAAATAATTATTATGGACATCTGGGTAATTAAAGAAAATGGTTTAAATAAGTAACCATATTCAATGAAGAAACCCTAAAATAGAATAAATAATACAATAATGAACCCTAGGGATTGGGTTCTTTACCGGATGGACTCTATATAAAGAGGGAAAGGAATGAGGAAAGGATCATCTCTCTTTGGGTTGGTAAATAGAGAGAAGGCATAAGAATGCTCGTTGAGTAGTAGATCGGGGGCTTCAGGGTGACCTGCTACCAAAGATTAGGTAGCAAGGTCTACGGTTGGGTGGAGAGTCATCCCCCATCTTGTTGTTGCAGATTTTCTCCAAATCAAGGATAAAGGTAAGGTAGCACTACACTCTAAGGCCAAGAGACATACATGTATGTTTGGTTCTTCATGACAGGTATGACCATTGCCCCTATAAGTTACTGAAAATTTCATTAAAGTTTTCCATTTAATTATAATTTCATATCTGGATTTATATTTATTTATTAGATGGATGTTACAATTACAAATGAGAAATGAGGGATGTATATATACCGATGTAGGGGTGCCCTTTCAAAAGAGACATGACCTTTCATCAGGAAGGTATCTCTTCATAACATATTTAGTTATTGAGTATTAATTATTATTATTTAGTCATTATCTATTTATATCCATTTATATGTATATTTGTGTTCATAAAATTGCCTTCCCCTTTTGAAATGCTTTGTCCTCAAAGCATAGTGATGGAAGGACTGGACATCTTTTCTTTGACCTGTAATGCCGTCGCTTCATTCTCTGTTTTGTCATAGTTGATGTTACGAGATGATATGAACCTCTGAGTGTTGAGCAAAATTTTCGAACCATAAAAGGATCGGACCATCCTAATTCAATCTTTTATTGAACGTTGATCTTCCATGATGAACTGTTATCATGAGACTTAATTGCGTCGGTATCAATATTTTTTGGACGATAATTTAGTCGTTCCCGTCCTGAATGACATTGATATTCTGACCGGTTAAGATATCTACGCGCTTATGATTTGGATGACGATAAGGAGTTCTTATAACATTATTTTCCTTCATCATGCTTGTAGTGTTTTCTTGATTTACTTTCAGAATTTTATTTTTTTCATGTATTGATGTTTTGTTAATTGATGGACTTCTATTAGTAAGTATACTTGGAGTTTCCATGGTTTGTACTCCCACATCCTTATATGTCTTTTCTTCCACTGGATTGGCATCTTCTAGAGCTATGATGTGGATTGGATCTGTATTTGTTCCTTGTTCCACAACTTGGACTTTTACACTCGAGGACTTTGATGCTTCTTCCTGGATTTGTTCTAATTTGTTCTCCAACAACCTCTTATCATTTTTAAGCGTCTTAATTTGCATAAGCAAGTTTTGATTATGATTCTTTAGGTGTGATATTTCTTCGTTTTTTGGATTGACTTTATTCTTAGTGTCTTTATTCTCATCTTTTAAACTTCTGATTTGTTCCAATAATCTTTGATTAAGGTTTTTTAAACAAGAAGTTTTTTCATCTTTTTCTGATGATTTCTTCCCGAGATCTTGATCTTCTTTTTCCAACTTATGAACGCATTGTTTAGTATCCTTTGACTTCTTGATTTGTGCAAGTAATTTTTTACTATAGTGTTTTAGGTGATCGAGTTCTTGGTCTTTTTCTAATGATTATTTTTAAAACATCTCCTTGAGATCTTTGTTTTCTTCTTTTTGTTTTGCTACTTCGTCGTTTAATTTCTTTATTTGTAAATTGTAACGCATATTGTTGCATCTGCATGTCACCTTCCAATAGTCTTTGACAATAGTGGAAAAAACTCATTAGAGTTTCGAAGATCATCGCACTTTTGGCATCCTTTCCACAATAGGGACATTTCATCATAATGATATAATCATCTGTGGAATTCATGGTTCCTGGTTTGACTTATTCGGAATTCCTTGATTTCACTTGTAAATAATGCTTTAATAAGAATTTTTCCATATTTTCAATAGTTTCCTTAATGGTTTCCTTGGTACTAGACACTTAAATTATAATGCTTCTTTCTTCACTTGGAATTGGCCCTTTTATAACTTTAAGGTGGAGCTTAGAGTTTTTTTTTTACCTCCTTTTAATTGAACCTTAGACCTTAACTCTTTTACCTTTTCCTAAGTTCACTTATGAGCATATATATATATATATATATATATAAAGAGCTTTATAATCACCTTTCTTTTTTTTTTCCCTTCGAATTGCCTTTTATACTTCTTCCTTCACTTATATATATATATAAAGGGGTATTATCAAGGAATTACCTTATTATTAAGAAGTGTGTGACATACACCTTGTTATATTTTCATAAGTAAACTTGTGATATAAAGAAAAAGAAGGTGACTATAAAGCTCTTTATATATATAAAAAGAGCTTTATAATCACCTTTCTTTTTCTTTATCCCTTCAAATTGTCTTTTATACTTCTTCCTTCACCTCTAATAATTTCTTGTTTTGAAGCTTATATACCCCTTCCTTCTTATATAACTTTGAAATGGGAACTCACTGAATTTTTGAACTTTAAAGAACCCTTTTTTTATAAATACACTTTCCAATAATTATTTTGTATGATACTCCTTATATCTTTAATCCTTTATAGCATATACTTCACATTTATTTAATACTCTTTTAATAATCCCACTAAAATATATTTTTATTTAATAATAATATCTTTTAAAGATAGAATAAGATATTAATATTATCTCTGGCCTTTTTAATAACCTTAGTACCTTTATTAAGGTTGGTTTTTTAAACCTTTAATTAAATTTAAAATCACTTTCTTTTTTTTAACTTATATATTTAATACATGAAAAGTGTAATATCCCTTGTTGAAACTAGTTTTAAAATTTTTTACCTCTAAAAATAAAAAAATTATTTTTCAGGTTTCCGCTTTTCATAAGGTATAATCCTC
>SNQJ01S0012932.1:107115-118679 GCA_010110895.2 Picea sitchensis | reverse complement strand
TTCGCTCCCGGCGATTTTTGAAAATATGCGCTTCCCGCTCCCGCTCCCGCTCCGCGCTCCCAACAGCCTTGGACTGGATTAGGAGGAGAAAAAAAGAATATTCATAATGTACCGAACCAATGTAAAGCTTTGACATTAGCTTTCCCAATCATAGGTCAATTCCTTGCTTGGAAAGTAGGTTAAGGGGCTCAAGTTAGAATAGGTGCTGAAGTGATTCTAGGATGTGGTGAAGGCATTTTCCTCCCTGAAGGTTTAAACCTCCAGCTGCAGGAACAAGGAAGATGCACATTGAACAAATTTGACAATCCTATGCTTTCCTCAGTTTGGAGCCAGGACTGGCTACAAGCTCAATCATTGGGCTTAGAAGGTAATTGGGCCCGCCACTCAGTGTTGGGATGGATTTGTAGTTGAGCTTAGGAAGGCACATGTAAGACTTGGGGATGAAGATGATGAAATTACTTGGGCTTATAACAAAACTGGAGGTCTTTATACTGCCATACTTGGATACACAACTTTACAAACACTTAAGGTACTAGAAGTTTGTTAGTGGTGGAAGAAGTTATAGAAGGTTAAAGCACCTCCAAAGTGCACTCTAATCCTTTGGCTTTTACTCAACAAGAAGATTTTAACTTGGGATAGACTTCAAAAGAGAAATAAAGCAGGTCCAAGCATTTGCATCCTCTGCAAAAGTAATGAAGAAGCTTCCATACATTTATTTTTAGAATGCCCTGACTCAAGATAGGTATGGAGAGAGGTTGAACATTAGACCTCAATTCAGCAATTGTGATAAATCGACCCTGGAAGATTGCTTTCAAGAGTACTTTATTAGAAGAGAACTGAAGGAATATAGAACACTTCCATACTTGATTACATGGGGAATCTGGTTGGCGAGGAATTCCAGGCTTTTTGAGGATGTCCAAGTTCCCACTTTCAAAGTTTAAATACAAGCTCTTTCACTGTTTGCTTCTTATAAGCTTGGTGTAAAGCCAAAGCCTAGTCGCACGATAGGAGAGGTGATTATGAACAAGGATTATGCTTGGAGCCTCTTTGGTGGAGCCTGCCAGGGTCCAAAACACTTCTACAATCTGGGTTTTGTGTTATTTACTTCTGAGGATCACTATTTCACTGGTAAGAAAAAACTGGGTATTGGGACCAATAATCAAGGTGAATTTAAAGCATTGTTCTTCCTATTGAAGTGTGCTTTAGAGAAAAATATTTTGCAACTACAGGTATTCAGAGACTCTGCTATTACTATCAATTGGATGAACAATGAAATCTGGATCCACAGTACTGGTCTTTCACAGCTGGCATTACAATTGAAGGATATCTCTCGTCTTTTTCAGATAATTAGTTTTGCTCATATATTTAGAGAACTGAACAGGTTTGCTGATTCACTATCTAAGGAAGCTTTGCACTTGGCTTAAGGTTTTCTTGTCTTAGATGAATTTACAGAGGGACATCTGGTTTCCTCGAGGTCTTTTGACCTTTTAATTTTTTATCTTATTTGGCTGTTGGTCTGTAATATGTCAAGTCTATGGACACTACTGATGATGACATATATTGATTAGCACTCAGATATTTTAGGTTTTGGAACAGCTTATGTAAAAGATACTGGTAGTGGGCCTGCAGGCCACAGAAAACTAGTAATACATTGTATGTGCATCAGCACCTAAGGATTGTATTTTCAGTTCGTCTTGAATAGAAAGTACGCTTTTTTCTTGGGAAAATGTGGTTATAAGGTGATGGGCGACCAATCCTTAACAATCTCTAAATGAGAACATTTGTTCATTGATATGCTTTGCACATCTATGATTGCTATAGAATTTTGTCTTTCATATGGACGTAATATGATATATAGAAAATAAACCTTTTGAAAAGATACAGATGGCCACTTACTGCAAGTAACTTCGGCATGAAACATGTACAAATGCAGTATGAGTTTGATAAAATAATTTGACTATTAGTTAATTCCAATCTTGTTTTCTAGTTCAGATCAACACAATTGCATGACAATTAGCCTGCTGGTTAATAATGCTTCAAAATTTCAGAGTTTTGAGAACATTTCAAGAGATGTCCTTACCTTTGGGATCATTCATGGCTTTTGATGCAGCACAGCTGATCATAAGAACCTGCTTTCTCAATGACAGCTTTTGCATCGCTGGTTTTTCATATTTATCAAAACTATCAAACAAACGTCGTGAAACCAATCTGAAGACCTGACCATCACAGGTACGGCCCGTCCTTCCTTTACGTTGATCTGCCTGTCAGTTGGAAGAATGGAATTGAACAAGATACTGTCAACATTTCACAAATAGATGCTTCATTCAGAAGGAAATTCTTACACAAATATCAGATAAGAAAAAAAGAAATGATGTACATACCTGAGATTTAGACACCCAAACCAGATGCGGCACATGTGTTTTGTTGTTCTCATTCCAAAATATGTCTAATGAGCGGCATGAATCAATAACATAAGATAGCCCAGGTATGGTCACAGAAGATTCTGCAATGTTTGTTGCAAGTATTACCTGTATGAAAAGTATCAAATTCCAGTGCCTAGTGCCTACCATAGTCAAAAGTCCTAAGTTACTACTATATCTCCCTTCATACCCTTTACCATCCATTGCATTAGACATGAGAACTGCTACATCAATATTGTTTTTGATATACAGGAAAAAATCACAATACAACATACGCTCATTTTTTTTTCAGATAATTCCATATTAATAGAGTCTAATTTTAATCACATGAAAGATAATGAAGCTGATATTTTATGTTTTTGCTTGCTACAGCCCTGCATTAGAATTCAAAGTAAAAACAGGAATAGAATTTATTCCAGATTAAACGGCAATCATATTGATCATTAATAACAATCTTATTACACACTAATTAAACGCTGCATGATACATTAAAAACAACATTTCCAGAAATAGAAAATCATAAATGGAATGGGAAATGAGAACAGAACAAGAAAGGGGGCTAATGGTTTCGGGGAATAAGAAATGTTAACCCCCCTCAACTGCCCAGTATATTATGCATATAAAATGGGTCAGTAATGCACTAATGTAGTGTCAAAGACTTCAATGGGAACAAGAACGAGAACAGAATGAGAAATGAGTCCCTGGTCAGGGTTCTAGTAACATAGTTAAATAACAGCAGTACCATATACTAAATAACAGCCTACAACGCATTGATAACAGTTGTACTATGCCAATCTATGTTGCCTGAAATGGGAAAATAGTACAGTTTCCAAAATAGGAACAAGAACAGGAACAGAATGAGAAATGGGTCCCTGGTCAGGGTTCTAGTAAAATAGTTAAATAACAGTAGTACTATATACTAAATAACAGCCTACGACGCATTGATAAGAGTTTTACTGTGCCAATCTATGTTGCCTGAAACGGAAAATGGGTACCAGTTTCCAAATACCACTTTCAAAAATTTAGGAAATAGAGAAATGTGTGTGTGTGTCTATGTATAAATGAAAACAAGTAGCGAATGGTGAAGAAAACATTGGGGTAATGTTGTTATATGCTTCGAAAAGTTTTTTGTTTTTATTATTTTCATTTAGCTTACTTACGGTTCAAATCAGTGTTTTAAAACTCAGTCCGAGTTGACTCAAACTTGGTTAACTCGACCCAGTTGATTGGTGACTGGGTCGACTCGGCCATTACATCGATTCAGTGAGCCGGTTTTGTATAGAACTGGTCGATCCAGAGCATGGCTCGGTTGGTTCGGTACCAAACCGACCCTATTTGACTAAGTCCACACCTACTTGTACTGGACCCCACCAACATGCAAAATTCATTTTTTCTTTAAAAGGGTTTTGACCAAAAACGTTGGAAATTAATGGTAATGTTATGAAAATTAGAATTAATTGTTTCAGGATGTTTGAGAGTGGTTCCAAAATCATCAGAGTTCATATGGTGAAAGTAGAATTCCATATCCCGTTCAAAATTCAGCAGACTTAATAGTTTTCAGGATTGGAAGAGGATTGCAACATTTTCATTGGATTCTATCACATATGAGGGTGTGGGATTGGCATTTAATCAATAGCACCAAGCCCTTTATGTACCTCAATGTTGGTGGTATTGATTGCTGAAATCCTTTGTCATTGCCTTGGCAAAAATGTGCCCTTCACTCAAACCAAAATCATTCATTAGGCATGTTAAGCTTTTTCTGCCATATTAAAAGGCTTCGATTAGGTAGTTTCATCATAATTGAGAGGTGTTGACTGATGTCCCTAGAGGATCGAAGTAGAGGCAAGGGATAGACAAGAGGCAAAGCGTGATACTAATGATGAGGATCCCAATATAAGCGATGGTGGAACATTGCTTGTCATTTATGTTTGTTATTTAAATGTTCTTGCTCATTTATTCATAATGCTTTCCAGTGTTATCAAAACTGCTCTGAACCGTTTGAACCGGCCAGTCCGAAGGATCGACACTGCTGAACCTATTTTGGCTAGTTTGGTACTGAACCAGCCTTTTTCACCAAATCGGCCAGTTTTGTACGTATTCCATCCGGCGCATCTAGTTCCCACGGATTTCAATTTTTTTTTATATCTGAATTGTTTAATAGAGGGGCTACTAACTAACCCTAAGGCCTATTACCTAACCCTAAGGCCTACTCAAACCTAATAAGTAAAAGTGACATTCTCCTTTATCTTTTATTTTCATCCTTTTACTTAAATTTTTAACATTACCATTAATTGTTTTAGGATATTTGAGAGTGGTTCCAACCTCATTGGACTGCATACGGAGAAAGTAGAATTTTAGGTCACTCAAGTAAAATCACTGATTAGGCATGTTAAGCCTTTTCTATCTTATTTTAATGCTTAGAGGGTGACACTAATGATGAGGATCCTAATATAGGTAATGATTTTGATGATTTGTAGTTATTTGTTGTAGCATGATTTTTTTAGACTCTAGAGGGCATTTATAGCCTCTTTGTTAATGTATTTTGGTTCAGAGATGGATCCACTCAGTGCTATTTTGGTTTTATGCACTCTTACTCGCAATATATAAATGAGCAACTTTGCATATTTGTGTATAAATGGATTGGATTCCTATGGATGCACATGAATATATATGTTTTTTTTCAAAATTTGATTATTTTATGTAGTTTTTGGTCAATTATTTTTTTTTCCAGATTTTCCTGCTCTGGTCTAGTTTCACATTTTTGGGGTTGATCGGTTCGGTTTTGATAACATTGACACTTTATTTCAAAGTTTCAATATTGTTTTGGAATCATGGTTTGGAACCTTTAAAATATAATTTTTTCATTGAAATTTAATTATTTATGTATTTTTTACTAAACCGAGTCATTGAAATCAGATCAGTCCAAATCAATCCAAGTCCGAGTTGACAAAACATTGGTTCAAATGGAGCCCACCCTAAGAGAAAAATAAAAATGAGGAGCTTTTTGGCAGTTGGGGTGGGTAAGGAATGGCTCAGACCATACAACAACCAAGAAATGGCAAGGAAATGTTTCCCAACAATTTCCCTTTATGGAAAATGCTCTTGCCACTTCCCAATAATTTCTTGGGACATTCTTGAATTGGAAACATTTCTAAAGCCAATGTTGCGAGGGAGAGACTCCCTAGGTCTCACTCCTTCCTTGAAAGTGCACTTCCATGGCAAGCCTTATGTAAGCAATCTTCGGATCGTTGCATTTGCGCTCCCATTGTCGATTTGGTCTTAAATGGTGTCAGCATGTGTCTATAGGACTGTGTATGATTGCATTTCAGCATGATTCACTTTGGGTTGAGACACCTTCTATTTTTCAAATTCTTTTCATCATGGCAAGTTGTGAGTTTGTTGGTTAATTGTAGATTTTCCAATTTGCTTTGTTACAGGTGTAAAAGGTCTACAAGTCCTTTATAAATTTGTTCACTTCTTGTTTCAACCCAATAGGTGTCACATTTTATTTTTGTGGGTACTCTTGGTTATAGATTTGGTCATATCAGTTTTCTTGCTATCTATTGTGTAGAGGCATCCTTCACGTGGTGGTCTTTCAAACTTATCACAACAACCAATCATTTCATCCTCAATGGAGCCATTCGAAATCTTTGAAATGGTGATCTCTGCAAATTTGTTGGCTACGACAGGCTGGTGCCTAAGTGTTAATCTTGTAATCTATTTTGGGTTGTTCTTCTACTTTTAGACTAGAATAGGTGCCTATTTTGAAGGTTTCTTTGAGTGCAAACAAAGTATTCTTGAGCATGTTGAGTGCTCCATTTAGGGCTGAGATAGGTGTTGTGATGCACATATTTGTCTTTCCCTTCAACCACTTGTCCCTCATTCTGTAAATAAGATGGATGTTGGAGTGCACGTACACCATTGTCTTTTCTATGGATTACTAAAGCCTACTCTTCTTCAAAGTGTCAAAATTGTCGTATGTGCTCCAATTTCTCTCACAACAATAGGATGAAGTAACATGAGAGAGGAGACTCATGGCTAGCTGCTATAAAATAGTGCATGTTGCCCCATGAGCTCCCCACCAAGCATAGGGATTAAAAATCCCCTTGTCTCTGGACACATCATAGCCTCCTAATCCCCCAATGCTAGTGGAAAATTCTACTAAGGCCTTCTCCACCTCATCAAGGGAAAACTCTACTAAGGCCTTCTCCACCTCATCAAGGGAAAACTCTATGAATCCCTCCTACTAAGCGTTAGTGTCTGGCATGTCATGACACTGCTAGGGCATGTGTTGAACATGTGTTTACACGTGTCTTGTTATCACAATATCTTGCACATTTGTGCAAAGCTTTTCACAAGGGGTAAGACAAGTGTAACATGGAAGTGTTACCGCTGTCACCTTAGCAATCACTTCCCTTGTTTTAGTGAAGGATGAGATACAACACAAGGGAGGCTTCCCTAACAACCTTAAGGAATCCTATAGCAAGATGGGATCAAGTCTACGGGCTCCTATATTGGTTACTCAAACACACCACCACTAGATCAAGGTATTCAAGGTAAGTATAAAGTGGTATGATAAAGCAATTTCCAGATATGTATATGTGAAGTATCTAAGACAATAAATGGTGTTTAGTAAATCAAAATAGGTCAAAGGGATACCCCGAACACTATAAAATAAAATAAAAAGCTATGGTTGTTGCAAAACTTGTGTGAAAGATCATGAACTTCAGCAATATATCAAGTTATGACAGTAGCAATAAATCAGCCCTCTAGACAAGCAAGAGATTAATGAAACTAGGGCTAGAATAGTACAAACTAAACTAGGGTTTAGAAAATAATCACTTGCTGAAATGTAAATGGAAAATAACAGCTCTAAAGATGCAAGACATCGAGTCCTAAAGGGATGAAAATTAAATCAGTAATGCAATAAATGATAGCAAGTTACACTTTGAAGATAAATTGCCAATGAGACGCTAGACAAAAAAACATAAAGATAGCTGAAAATTAAGACAAATTGCCACAAACCCTAATCTAACCCTAGAGCAACAAAAGAAAAGGTAAATTACGGTTAAAAACTCACTACAAGGGAGAAAGACTAGTGTCGTTCAATCCCCTTGGGCATATGAAGTAAAAACTATGAGCTTTCTTGGAGATAAAGGTGAAAGAAGAACCTAAGGAAAAAACCCTAGAGCAGTCCACTACAAACCCTAAGGAACCATCCTATGTCTTCTAGCAACCTTTAGTAGATGAGATCAAAATGGATCTTAGATGAACCCTAGGGTAGTCCACTACAAACCCTAGAAAACTATCCTATAAGAAAATAACCAGGGTAGACCACAACAAACCCTAGAAAATTTCCCTATGTCTTTTAACAAGATTTAAACAAATGATATCAAAGGAAGGTAGTCCACTACAAACCTTCGTCGCATTTCAAGATATAATTTATCCAAGAGAAATACAAGGTAACATGCACTATCACCACTTTGATAAACACATTTACACTTAATACATCCAAGAAATAAAACAACAAAGATTTAGAAAGAACACTTGCTAGGTAAATCAAAGCTCATCAATGAAACCCTATCCATGAAAATCATCCATTAAACTTGAAAAGCATCCAAAGATCCTCTCTCGAAGAAAGTGCATAAGTCATCCATAGTAGAAGAGAAAGGATAGAAAAGACAATTAGTCATAATCTCCACAAGTTGCTATGATTTTCAAATGAGGGAGAACTTCCTCTACTTATATGAAGAAACCAAGTGCTTCAACTCTCTAAAAGACCCTAAAACATAAAAGATCCATGATACAAGGTGGATAGGTCTAGGTTGACCCCCAAAAATGCCTCTAAGACAATGATACAATGCTAAAACATGAAAACGTCCTCCTAAAAAGCCACATGTGTGATTGTAGAAGGCTCAAAAAAGGTGACGTCATCTCCAAATGGGATGTAGGTGCTCCAAATATCATGTCTCTCCCCCAAAGGTGCAAGGTATCATCAAAGGTCATGCCTCCTCATCAAGAAGGTCACGTCTCCTCATCAACAAGGTGCCAACTCATCATTACAAGAGCTAGGTCGGCTCAAGCATGTGTCCATCATCCTCAAGTGTGACACAATGTTATCAGAACCGAAAACTGGACTGGACCGGTCGACCCCAAAAATTCGAAACCAGACCGGACAGGAAAAAAACCGGACCAAAAAACCGATCGACCAAAAACTACATAAAATATTCAAAACTTGAAAAAAAACATATATATTCATGTACATCAACACGAATCCAAACCATTTATACACAAATATGCAAAGATTATCATTTATATAGCAAGTAAGAGTGCATATAACCAAAATAGCATCGAGTGCAATACATATCTGAAGCTCTGAACAAAAATACATCAATAAAGAGGCTCTAAATGCCCTCGAGAGTCCAAAAACAAGCATAGTATATTGTTTGATACTAGAATCTAAATACTATTGTACTAATCATCATAATCCTCATCAAATTCCTCATCCTCCTCATCCTCCTCGTCCTCAACATAAATAGACTCGGACCCTACATGGGGATTATGGATTCTTCTTGATTCCCCTGGCCCTAAAGGTATTTGTACCTCTGGTTGTGGAAGTGGGTCCAAGACCAAGCCCCCTCAACCACAATTTAATTTTTTTTCCAAAAAAAATTTGAAATCCGCCTTCTCTAGTGCATCGTACGTGTTCCGTACGGAACCGGCCAGTTCATCATTTTTTATCGATTCCATACAGAATTCGCCAAAAACGGTTTAGTGTGGCTGGTCCAACTGTTTTGGGGTTGGAGACCGGTCCAACCAATCGATTTTGTTGAACCAGGCCACTTATGATAACACTGATGTGACATCATCTCCACATATGCAATGACCTCAAGCTAGGGTATGACATCATCAATGGAAAAGGCTCCATTACCTCTCCAAAGAAGTGTACCATCATCATCAAGGGAAATGTCATCAAAACAAACCCTAACTTCCTCAAAAGGGTGCAACACCAATGGTGGGTGCTCCCTACCCTCTTAGTGACACGTCAGGCTCATGGCAAAATATCCAAGGTCCAAGAGGTGTCACAGGGTGTCAAGAAGCATCAAAATATCTTCCAAAGGACCATGTCAAGTGAGCATCATCATCAAGCAAGGACTCAGAGAGTCAAGTGAGACCAACCCTCATGGATACAAGAGTCATTAGAATCACAAAAAGTGAGTCACAATTTAATGCAAAAGCCACATAAGTAATTCACATTAGGTATCTTCTTCAAACTTCACACTATCTTATGACTTTAGGCAATTTTCCAAGTTTAAGTATCAGAGGACCATCATAGAACCCTAATTAGGTGTGTCAGTACCCAAGTAGAGGAGTATTTCCCGAGAAACCCATCAAAGTGTAAGTGTGAGTGATCGGTATGACTTGGGGTTTAGTTCATGGTCATGGTGTCATTGACATGCAAGGCCACATGTGATGTTCATCTCCATGAGCGCCTTTGTAGAGGGAGCGATTGGTGCAATGAGTTACCCTTTCCTCGACATTGTTTCTTTCCACCCCTATCTTGCCTTTTGATATTCATTGTTTTTCTTTGCAAGCCCCTTTCCAGGTTTATGCATTTATTACATCGGGATAATTCAATTAAGTCCTTTCTTTAGATATGCATTCGATGCATCAAGACTTAGGGCAATGGCCTCATAGTGAGAGGGTAGAGCTCAAGCTAGCTTGGCTTTTGATTTATCATTTATATCCCTTTATTATTCTTTTGTATTTTGATTTTATAACATTCTCTTTCCATTGTTTTTACCAGTTGCATCAACCTCGGGCATTCAAGCCCCTTTTTCTCATAGGAGAATGAAGTTATGACCTTTTTGGGATACATGTAATAGCTACTCCCAAAAGATAGGACAATGAAAGGAAAATGGATGGAAAGTGTTAATTATGGAAAGGAACAGATACATTACCCCTATCAAGGCCTCCTAGTAGTACCCCTTTTCCCAAAGAGTGACAACACTTAACTAGAGTACATATGATTGCCACCAAGGTGAAACAAGGCAAAAACGCATCATGATTCATTATCTAACTTCAACCCATGATCCTTACCTAAATGCCCAATACATTAAATGTAACACTTCGTATGAAATAATGGCTAATGTACCTCATGTGTGTTGGACCACCATCATTGGGTGAGTCTATTGATCAAGTGAATGAGCTGAGCAAATAATGAGGAAGAGGCATTTAAGGGGCTGTTGTCTGTGGAGAATGCTAGTCATCATCTGTGGGACCACTGTTTACAATGGGGATCTTTGAAGAATGATGTTCTCTAGTTACCCCTAGGTGAGAGGGGGTAACATGTCATATTTTAGGAAATGTGTCAAATGCATGTCTAACACGTCTCCTAGCGTGTCACATGTTGAACACGCAGGATACGAACACATAAGCCCTAGGGGTCATGCCCCATTTCCTATATGGGTATTATTGCTTGTTTCATCATTTGTTTTCATGAGGTAGCAATCTAGTTTTTATAAATTTGAATAGCAAAGGCATATAGTATAACCTCATTTTCTAATAAAACTCTCAATGTATAGCCTAGGGTTTCTTGACATGGTCAACTTTGATTAAGCCCCCCCTTTGGTCACTTGGTTTGATCAAAATTAGTTACATTCCATTACCCAATACCTATGGGAATTAATTAAAAAACAGAGGGGTGTTCACACCCAACAGCCCCTTTCTTGAGGAAGATAAGGCTGATTTTCAAGAAAATTATGTTACTTATCCTAAGAGCTGCATCTATGATTTATTTTAAGCATGCTTGGGTGAGGATCAAACCACCCAGAATTGCATGTGTTATCTTGTTATATTTTTACCATGCTTTTAGTGTTTTGGAGGTGACATTACGTGGCATTTAATTTTGGATCTAGGGTATTATTGGACCTATTCTTTGTAATTGTATAGGTCCTCTTCATGTATAAGAGAAAGGAAATTTAGTTGGATTGGTATTAGTGTCTGTTGTCGTCCTAATGCACACTTGCTAACGTGAGCTAAGTCCAACTCACTTAGTGTGCCCTCGGAGACACAATGTCTAAGTTCCAAGTCCACACTGTCACCTTGACTGGAACTTCTTCCTTCTAGGCTTACTCCTAGGGA
>SNQJ01S0012932.1:88504-101753 GCA_010110895.2 Picea sitchensis | reverse complement strand
CCCACGCAAGGGTGCGGAAATTTCGTTTACAAAATTTGTGTTGGGGCATCAAATGCCCAAGTAGAACCAATACTGTCTGGAACATATGTGCATCTGATGATGCAAACTTCATGGCACATGAGTTGGCCAAAATTCACTCTTCTTCAATATCTGAGCCTTTATGTATTCTTCTTGTCCAAGTGTCTAATTTTGTACCAGCAACTTGATTGTTTGACAAGTTAAAAAGATCTTGTGCCATGATTTTGGTCTACATCCACTCCAATGACTTGGGGCAGCTTGTCTAGATTGTACCAAAAATTATGCACCAACATCTCTTATTAATGAAAGCAAGTTCATCGAATTTGTGAATTTGTTTTACTGTTGAGAATTCCATAATGGCTCTCTTTGCTTATGATCTCAAAGTTTCGGGCTTCTAATTAGCAAGACTTAATCTCGTATAACCTTGATAATTTTCTTCATTCTGTTTTCTCCATCACCCATTGAATTGGAACCAGTTACATGCTTTAAATCTGAATTTTGAGTCCTAGGTTTTCGAGGGATACCCCCCTTAGGCCTAAAAAGCATTGACATAGAAACAAGAGAGTATTGGTGACAGTGATACCTTTCCTAAGTGATCATTCAACCGCCTTTGGAAAACGTTTTGGAAGGACAACTTCAAATGATAACAGTTAACAATATCGTGGATATTATATTCCTTTTAAAACTCACTTTCTAATGCCAATAATGAGCTATAGGCAAAGACAAAAAAATTAGATACTTCTCCAACTAGTTCTATTCTGTTAGATAGTACACAGTAAATTTGTTAACAAGGGCATATAATTACCACAGTGAAAGATTATAAAACTGGAGAATGGGGCAAATCCTTAAGTTGATTTTTTCCTTGATGTAGCTTCAATAAGTGCACACCTTGTTCTGAGTAATCAAACTGGCATATGATACTCGAGATTTTGAGATGATGTCAAGAATGTGCTTCAAAAGAATCTTGAATCACCATCTTAATATACATCTGAAGAAATAAATTGAAACAAACGTGTTTGGCTCGAATCTAAACACAATCAAGTTTATTAGAGCCTCTCCTTCAAAAATTTCAAATAACATGCTCTCATGCTCTCTCAATGATCAGAATGAACTTTTTCTTGCATAGATCTCATGTACAATGACTTTGACCTTGGTATTCGACCATTAAATCGAACTGTGCCATTAATTTTTAAATTTCCCATTAAATTCAAAAATTGCCAATGCTTGAAATTCAACAAATTGCAAATTTTTTTCCAAAAATATTGATGAATGTGGTGACTAAGGAGTTCCCATTATGACGACATGGATAGGTGTATGAAATGAACAAAGTTCATCTACTGTAGAAATATACAACATAAGAAGGACAACAAACAAAAATTCATATAGGACAGAATATATATATATATATTATAAATAATGAATAAAATAGAATGAATCATATGCCTTATAATGACCTTTGTGATGGTATATATACACATTGACTAGTCAAGTTGGTTGAATGGTCATGTCCTTTAGTTAGGTCATGTCCCTTAGTTAGGAAGTAACAATTCATGTATTATTATTATTATTATTATTTCATTTATATATATATATATATATGACTAAGGAGCTCCTGTGATGGCGACATGGATAGGTGCATGAAATAAACAAAGTTCGTTTACTGTAAAAATATCCAACATAAGAAGGACAATAAATAGAAATCCATATAGGCAAGAATATATATAAATAACGAACAAGATAGATTGAATGATATGCCTTACAATGACCTCTATGATGGTACTATATATACACATTGACAAGTCATGTTGGTTGAATGGTCATGTCCCTTACTTAGGATGCAACACTTCATTTATTATTATTATTATTATTATTATTATTTATTTGATATATATATATATATATATATTACAGTCTAAGGAGGCCTTTAGAGCTGACTATAAAGTGGAATATCCCCCCTTGGATTGCTGATATAATTTATTGTTTACTGCTAGTTCAGGACTATTTTCAAACACTTCACTACTGATATGTGTTGTGCTTACTTGGTTCAGTATTTTTGACAAACAGTTTGCATGCTGATATGTTTAGTACTTTTAACAAACGGTTCACCATCATCCAACAATTCCACAACTATATGCCAAATGGAAAGGGAAATTTTACTGCATTTAACACCATAAACAACTAGCACATTTACGTAAAAAATAACCTTTTCTTATCAGCTGTAAAATCAATATTATTTCAGCAAACTACCACCAAGAAAGGTCTTACAATCTGACCTGTAGATAACTGCAAATACCCAGCAAGTGCAGATCTGTCACATGTATTAATTCTGACCTTTTAGGCTACCACAAATGTGCACAAATATATGAAGAATCCTGCTGTGACTAACAGCAGCAACATACAACTTGAATAGACTCCTTCTGATAGCTCTACTGCTGCAAAGATGGTAAGGCCTCTCTCTAGAATCCCCTCTAGATAGATGATGTGTTTTAGAGCTCTTGGTTCAAACCTGTAAAAACAATTCTGAGCAGCGATGAGTGTACTAAATTCCACGTTTTTGGCTTCACTGCTGGTTCAACACTTATGTCAAACAGTTTGCAATTGTTTCACCATAAATTTGGCACTCTTGTTTGGAACTGTTATCCACCAGTTTGCACAAGCTGGATTTCCTGAAGAGCCGCCAGAGAATGAGCAAGCAGTGCTCATACATGCAGAGTTCAGTGATTCAGCAGGCCCTGAAAAGGCCATTTTTTCCCGCATTTCCACTATTGTAATAAATGTTCTAAGTATGAGAGAATGTAAAAGGCTATTGGCCACCCTTGATCTGGGAGTGGGCACATACTCCGGAGTGTTTTTTCACTTGTTAATTATTTTTTCTCCTTACCTTAGTGAGAAGATTAAATAATTTCTAAGTTTTTTCACTCGGAAAAAGACTTGCTCCAAAGCCGAAATATGTGTTGACAAGCAGGTCTCAGCATGGAAAATCCAATGTCTAGTGTCAGAATGTATATAGGCTCATACTAGAACATAGTGTCTGAGTTATTTGGAAATTGCGGCTAAGTCTGATAGGTTTTTTTTTAAGTTTTAGTGAATTAATTAAATTCCCGCAAAATTGGAATTTATTAATTCTGAGTCAATAAGTGTAAAAATATGGCATCAGATGTTGTCAGATGCCTTATTTACAGTCGTTTTATAGTCCAGAGCATGATGTAAACCCCTATTTCCCATCTTTCGAGGCTAAAAAGTGATTATGATCGCTAAAAAGATCAATTTTACTCGAAAATGTGGAAAAGGGGTAATTAATTAAGTTTCCTAAGTTTTAGGAAAACTGAGAACATGATTTAAAAGTTGTTTTTAGGTGTCCCTAGTTGACTAAACATTAAAGTAAGTCAACTAAATGAGGGGAGGTTGACTTAGTTGGATGACATGGCCTTTGGGAGGAGTTCCCAATGTAGGGACTCGACTCGACTCCCATCCTAAGTGGCTCCTCACCTAATCCTCACACATCTCTCATGTGGCCCACACTTCCACTCACTCCCAAACCTATCACTTAAACTCACGCCTCACTCCCCCTTCCCTTTAATCACTCGTCCCACCTCCCACGTCACTTCCCTTCACACTTTACGTCACCCTCTCCACTCATGTCCACTCGCTCTCATCTCTTACGTAACTCCTCCCTCACTCTACGTTATTCCCTTCACCCGTGCGTGATTTCTCTCTTAGCTCACGTCACCTCCCACTCAACTCTACCTTCACTCCCTCATATCCTTACCTACACTCCCCTTTACCATACGTAAACTCTCTTCACTCCCTCATTCCCTAAGTGCGCCACTCCTCACGTAGCTCCTCCTCTCACGCCATCCTCTAAAATCCTAACCCTAGCACATGCAATTCCTAGGGATCTCCACCTCTATTCCTATTTAAAGSAGGTYGACCCCTCTCATTTAGTTAGTTCGGTCTTGGGTGAAGAAGTCCATTGTAACATTTTTTATATTTTGGAATAAAAAGTCTTTGGAGCTACTCATAGTGTGTGGAGCTAATGTGTGGACGAATTGCTAGACTTATGAGGTGATTTTGTATTAATTACATGCATAATTTCTTTGTTATTTGGCTAATCATAAAGATATTGTTATCTAGATAGAATGAATTGTATAATTTGCTTATTATCCAATTGATTTGTTGATCTATACTCAATTGGTTTAATGCATGTGTGTTTTCGGTTAAACTAATGTGTTTTGAAGCTGGTTTGTGTAGAGAAACACCAAATACAAGAGTTTGTAGGTGTTAATATTGCAGGTAGCACCAATCTGTTGGAGAGGATAAGAAGTTTGGTTACTTCCTTTGCTGTCCAAAGAGTTCCTAAAGAAGGCATTCACCCTCTTCTTCACATCAAGGAGAACCCCATAACTTAAATTTTCCAAGCTCAAGCAAGAAACTCAGAATTTCGATAAGCTCTTTCCCTTACTTCTTTCTTTTGGTTGCATGTTGTTTAGAGTAGTTTCAAGGTTTAATTTTCAATATCTAATACATGCATGCATAACTTGCTAGATCTAGTTTAAAAGCTTTCATTTTAAAGATAAATCTACGTAAGTTTTAAAGCAATTTTTAGGTCTTTTACATCTAAGTTTGAGATCTAAAGTTAGCTTTGTTTAAATTGTTTATTTAAGCTGTTTAGAGATCTTTAGTTTGTTGTCCTAAAACAGCAAACAGAACTCTCTAAAAAGAGCCCAAGTTAGGACCTTTAAAGCCCCAAAAAAATCCACTTTTTGCCTTAGAAAATTTCTAAAAAATTTTGATAAAATTTTATTTTCTTAGAACTTTTTCCTATCATCGTCTAATCATTTATGTTCGTTGTTTCATTACAGCAAGTACAGTTCCAAGAGGAGTTTATGCTCATTTTGGGTGGATTTCAAGGTTTCCAGGGACCCTGGGGGGTTTTAACTTCGTTTTTTTTTTAAGTTGTCATTTTCTCCTTTTCTTGCATTTTTTTTAAAGACCCAAGTTTATAAGGATCCCTCCTCCTTCCAAAGAGCTAAAAGCTCAACGAGAATATCAATTCTCTGTTGTAAAAAAGGTAATAAAGGTGGGCCCTTGTGCCCAGCTTTCTTCTTCCCCTCAGGGAGACAAGTGTCGTGGTTTGTTTTCTTTGTGTAAAGTTATGCATGCTCTAATCTAACAATCAACTAGACAAATCAATCAATATCAAACACACTACAAACACTCTAACCTAATGCATGTTAAATCAATGCTTAGATTTTCATGCAATCCAATTTAATAAAATCTTCGATCTACACTGCACACGACTCCATTTAAGGCACTGGTTAAAACATACTATCTGTCGATCTCTGTCTTATGTGAGCAAATTTCATGCATGCTTTAATTTATCTTTCATGTGAAAAGTCTTTACATTTATGTATTTCATCTAACTTTATTTCTCAAGTCTTGCAGATCTTGTATCCTTTTATAAAACACATGCATGCTTATGGAATGGTATTTCACTTGATTATCTGATGGTTATATATGCATGTCTACAAAGCAAGTNGATTTACACTGCATACGACTCCATTTAAGGCACTGGTTAAAACATACTATCTGTCGATCTCTGTCTTATGTGAGCAAGTTTCATACATAATTTATCTTTCATGTGAGCAGTCTTTACATTTATGTATTTCATCTAACTTTATTGCTCAAGTCTTGCAGATCTTGTATCCTTTTATAAAACACATGCATGCTTATGGAATGGTATTTCACTTGATTATCTGATGGTTATATATGCATGTCTACAAAGCAAGTACTTTTGATTATTATGATGGTGAATGATAAATGTTAGTAGATCTAGTTTTATTTTCAAGTAATAAACTCCTAGAATAAAGTTTTCTTTCTTTCATAGTTTAGAAAGCCTTAGTTTATTTTTATAGGGACTACCACCCTTGGCTTCGCTAGGAGTTGGCCTAGACGGAGGAGTTGAGGATCAGGTGACAGCACCTTGACTCGAGACTTGCCCCCAAGGACAAACCAAGTGGATTGAAGGTTTCTTCCACGATAACCCAGGTGTGTATTAGGACGGCAACAAGAACAATTTGCAACAACCCCTCTCCAGATCTATAATAGCTTTGTTGTAGCAGCAGTTGTACTCTGGATCAGTTCCCTTTGCAGCACTCAAATTAGCACTTGATGGCACAGATTGTTGAATGGTATGGTTGTGTGACGACAGCTCGGCCTTGGTTTGAAACAGCCCCTCCTTTCTACACAATACTGTAGATCCAGCCCATAGAACCCCCAGGTACAGAAGGGGTATGGTTCGGCCCCTTTTCTTGAGCTACCACGGCTGCTAAAGACTGGTGAGACCCCTCTCTAGAGATGTTGTTAAATAAAATGGCCCCCTTCTTGTACTGTTACGAGCTGGAGATGAAGATTCACCCTCTTCCTTGATGCCCACGTCCTGCAAACAATTGATATGATCTCTTTTGATGCCTATTTCTACTACACATAAACAATAAGACCTCCACAAACTCCCACAATCTGATAATATTGGGTTTGGCCCACACAAATACCAAAAAACTCTGTAAATGCCCACACTACCAAGAAAAAATAATAGATCCTCCTTCTGCAATGAAAACCTGCGAGAAATCTGATTGATTTCTCCAACCAATTAGCTAGAGTGGAATCTTTCACCACCGAAACCAATTCTCAACAAGGGTTTTGCTCTAAAAGCCCAAGGGAAGCCACAAGAGCTCTCTCCAAATCAATTTCGTAAAATAACCGATCATAATGAGAGAATGAGCTCTCATTGTACTTTTATATCCCTTTTCCTTTATTCCCCTCAAGTGAGTTTTTAATTTATCTTTAGTATTTCCTTCAAAATCACTTGATTAATTTATTAATAATTTTTACTTCAAAAAGTGATTTATTTGACTATAAAGCATTTTTAGGCATTGGAAATCACTTTTTCATCATCTCAACATTTATAGTTTTTCCTCCCAGAACTAGCTATTACACTAAGGTGTCTCTCTTAGATAATTTATTAAAATGACAACTTTAGTGAAATCCATTAAATAATGCTCAATAATACTCCCAAATTACGGGAATGGTTGAAATGTATCAGAATCGAAATCTAATTGTGCGGGATGATGAAGGATGAGAAGTGGACATCTGAAAGCATCATATAACTCCTATAAACCCCATGAGCTCACGGGTAACATCCAATTACCCCTCTGATCAAATTGACACAAACTCATAAAGTCATCTCCAACAGTAGAGCAAGGGAACCAAAAAATGGGGACATTACATAAAGGCAATGACGACAAATACATGCCACTTTGGTAGATCATTAACCATGGGTGGAATAAACAGCGCCATAGGCCTTTGCATACCACAAGAACTTATCTAAATCTAGTGGTCTTTTATGATCTAGAGTCTAGACAATGCTACTCATGGAAAGTTCTTCAATAGCTTCAAGAATTCCTTTCTGCATCAAGATTGTTTTCCATCGGTAGTGCAATCAAAGTGAGAAAGGAAATGCAACCCGGTATAATATTCATGCTAGCTACTAGCTTCTTAATTTATTTTTGTTCTTGAGTTCTCGATTCTTGAAACTTTTGAAATTTTAGGTTTTCTTATTGTTAAATTTATTTAAGCCTAGTACTTTAATTTTTGAATCCAATAGATTTTTATGCCCAAAACAAGAACAACAACAAATTCTAAAATCTAATCTATGAAACAGATATATAACTGAGCAAATTAACACTTACAGTGCACGGCAGAAAATATAGAAACCAATCACACAATTTTCAGACACCAGAAATACCCTGGAAACCCCAACTCCAGGGAAAACCAGCAAACGAGGGATTAAAATTCAGATTCAACAAATCCAGAAAATGATTACAATAATGCCAAACTTGACAATCTCAACCACAGAGAAAATTATGCTTGGATATGAGCCTATGGCTCTCTGAGTCTCGGCCTCTTCCTCATGGATCTGTTGTCTACATACCCAGCGACTTTGGTGTGGCTATAGGATCTCACAGCCCCCAAGATCTGGCTCGGTCTGGATAGGAGAGGCTACGGGCTAGCCTTCTCTCACTCTTAGCATCAACACGACCCCAAACCCAACCCTTCAACACCCTTACTCGGCCTCTACAGTAAACCTGACCCTCATGGCCCTAGCACGAAGGGACTCGGCCCCTTTCTCACTCCCTGGCTCATGGCTCTACTGAAAATGAAGGTTGGTCGCCTTCCTATCTCCCTCTCAGCCTCTTAACCCTTCCAAGACTTTGTTGATGTTTTGTAGCTGTGGAAGATATTCCCTCCTAGACAAGTTTTCTTAGAGAGGAAGATTCCAAGAAGTCAAAAGGAAGACCATTGAACAGTTGAAGAATACCCCATAAGAGAAGTCGGCCCCATAGGAAAATAATAAAGTAAAAATAGAATTTTCAGGAAGAGAAGTCGGCCCCAGTAAAGTGACCTGAAGACTATAAATAAAGGGAGACACCTTGCCATTTGTTACACACTCACACAGCTCTCTCACTCAAGAAAAGAAGGCACAAGTCTAAGGCAAGGAAGAAGACGCGGCTACTGCAGTTTATGGGGTTTCTATCTTGGGAAGTTTGCTGGAAGAGGCCAAGTACTCTAGCACTCTTCCTAGGGTTGCTACACATCATATTTCAGGGTTTTGCTTAGTTGTCTACCCTGGCTAGGGTTTGACAAGAAGAAGAGATAATTACTTGTTAACAGGATTTCTTCATTGTTGGTTTTGCTCTTGTGAATAGAGCTTGTTCATGGTTGTATTGAGTTATCAGAAATATTCTCTCCAAGGAAAGTTGGTTGGCTTTTTCCCCAAGTTTGGGGTTTTCCCAGGATAAATCTTTGTGTCTTCTTGTGCTCATCTATTTGCTTCTAGATCCTACTTATATTTTCAATATATGGTTGTTGAATGTTAAAAGAAGATTAAATCACTCTAGTAAATCTATTGCTACTGAAAATTTAAGAAAATCTAACATGGTATCATAGCTTGAGGGTTGAAGCCAGATTTGACCTAGCGCAAGACACCAGCAAGATCAAAGATTGTCAGTCGTTGAGATTTTTCTAGAGCCAACGTTGAGGAGAAAATTGCACTAGGAAACATGCCTAACCCTAGCGCATGTCCTAAAACCCTAACGTTGACTTTTTAAGAAGGTTGAAATTTTGGGATTTTTCAAGCCTAGGGTTTCTACAAGTGAAAATGATTACCCGTCTGAGAGTTGAAGATAGGTGTTGTTAACATTAATTTTTGTTAAGAGGGGTGAGCTGTTTTCCCTCCTTTGAGCCCGTAGCTCGAGTTGCGAAGAAGTAGGCCTAAAAGTCCAACAAAGGCATCTTGTCCAAGGATGCAGCCGTAAGCACACTATGCAGCGCATAAAATCTCCATTTCGGGCTTAAAATGTTAGCAGACGCGCGATCCAGTGTCCAGCGGTGAGGATCGATCAATGGAGCAGATCGTCGGTCAGCGGATATTTGCGGCCGACGGAATTGCACCATGTTTAGCACAGGAATCGGGCCCACAATCCCGCCAAGATGATCTGGGCCGTCCGATCAAGGAGGGACACGTGGCGCGCGATTAGGCTCTATCGCCTTTTCACCTATCGCGACTTTGAAGAACAGGAAGCAGCCTCCTCCCAGCCGCGATACACGAGATGCGAAGGCATCCAGGATTTCGGCCCACAGTATCGCCGAATAAGTTCTGGGTCGTCCGATCAAGGAGGGACATGTGTCGCGCGATTAGGCTCTATCGCCTTTTCACCTATCGCGACTTTGAAGAATAGGAAGCAGCCTCCTCCCAGCCGCGATACGCGAGATGCAAAGGCATCTAGGATTCAGGCCCACAGTATCACCGAATAAGTTCTGGACCGTCCGATCAAGGAGGGACACGTGGTGCGCGATTAGGCTCTATCGCCTTTTCGCCTATCGCGACTTTGAAGAACATGAAATAGCCTCCTCCCAGCCGCGATACGCGAAGTGCCGAAGGCGCCTCTGGGTGCGGGCCCACGATCATAACACTGGGTCGTATGGAAAAGGGACAAAGCAGATGAAAGGGCGTGGAGCCAATGCGTTCAAGGAAAAATGATCGTGGCCGTCAGTTTTGGAGCCAACCCAACCGTTGATCCTGGGGGGCCATTTCGCGAGATGGGGCACCAGAAAATTTGAAGGCAGGGGAAGTAGAAATCCCCGAAAGGAGAAATGCCGAAGCGCCCTTGGAGAGAGGCGCCAGGTCATGGCCCTGGGTTATATTAATGGCGGTGCCAGAAGAAAGGGAGGCTAGCCTCCGAGCCTTAGAGAGCAGGCACGTGGTCTTCTCCTGAGCATATCGTCTCGGCCATTCCCTGGGGAAGCAATTAATGAAAATCGAGCAGGTAGGTGAAACCTCAGCTCAAGCCATAAATGGAAGGTATGGGAGGCCTGGAGCAATCAGCCCGTGGTACCCTTGTGTGCAGGTCCCCCCTGCAAGAGCCATGTTGAGTTAAGGTGGCGTCTGACGAAAGCTTTCCAACCAAGTTTGATTGAAGAAACGCCACGCCTTGGAGGTTCGAGCACGCCTCTGTTGGGCAAATTTTTCTGAGTATATATACTCAGTTTTTCTATTTTTGTAAGCATCAATGGTAGAGCAAAGCTCCGGATTGTAAAGTTTTAATAGACACTCTAGATCTTTGGTTATGTATCTGTATGTGAGATTTCTTGTTTTATAACAGACAACTTTCTTTTCCCATCTAGCTTCATCTCATACTAAGAGAGTTCATGATCGACCGATTCGCGTGAATTACAGTGACTGTGTTAAGATAAAAGATTTATTGTAACACCGTTATATTCTCCAGTGTTGCCTACATTTGAGTGTAAGAAGTTCTTACGTTCAAGTTTTTCTTCTACAGGCTGTCAGAAGCTCGATGCCTACAGCAGCCCTCAACTTTTCCTCACAGAAGTCTTCCTCCTATTCACCCTTATTACAACTCACTGTCTGAAGTTTAACCAAGACCTCACCTACCTGTGCATGTCCAGCCTAGTTTCAGAGTTAGAACGATATTGTTCCGAGTTTCCTTCCGCTTGATCACGCTCTATAAACAAATCGTGACATAAACTGATGGGCGTCGGGCTCTGCTCCTGCTACAATCCAAGAGTGACTTCCAACGCCAACATTTCTGGCGCCGTTGTCGGGGACGAAGTTGAAAATTTTTCCTGGTATAGAACGACATTGAGCCTCTGATTCTGAAGGTGCATCAGGCATCAGAGCCCTTGACAATTGCTACTGTGCACCTGGCAACTCCATTGTGACGACTCCACTAGAGTGAACCTGTTGTTTTAGTTGTGGCTTCCAGAGGCAGACACACGCGGTCCCATCCACAGTTGCCTCTAGCTACACCTGACGCTGATCCGGAGGTGATTTTCAAAAAGGGAAAGGCCTCTGAAGGAGAAACTTCCACCACCGAACTAGGTAATATGCCATCTCCTTCTGTAGGAGCTCCATTTTCTTCTCCTCAGCTTCCTAGCAGACCTTTTTCTGAAGTTTCCCGTTTCCTGAATTTCGGGAGTGTTCCTGCTGAGCTTTCCCCTCTTGGTCTGGGATTGGAGGGAGAAATCCTTGTCACTCCCCTCTCCCCTGAAGCTGTACCCTGGCGTGGACCCAGGACCATAGAAGATTTCCCCACTCCTAGCTTTACCACTCCTCCTCTTGTTACTGTTGTCGCTTCTGCAAAGAGAGAAGGATCTGCTGACTGAAGCCCGTTAGCCTTCTCCCTAAATCCCCCATTGTTTCCCCTTCCACCTGGAAGCTCATTCCCAGTATCCCCTTTTCGAGCTCCTTCTCCTCCGAGTTCTCCTCCACCTAATATTCCTATGGCAGGAGCAAATCCCCCCATGACCAGAATGGAGGCTATAATAGCTGCTAGGTATGCTCCCCTTGTGTTACCTCAGCCTCTCAATGCCCTTCCAGCAGATGGCTACCTCAAGCAGCTACCCAAGTTTACGGGCGAAGGGGACATAGCTGCAGAAGAACACCTTGAAGCCTTCTACAGTTTTACAGACGATCATGTTATCATGCATGCAGATGTATGGATGAGGATTTTCGCCCATAGTCTTGAAGGCGAAGCTAGAAAATGGTTTAGGGCCCTGCCTCCTGGATCTATTGATGGGATTGAGGCTTTGGATAGTGCCTTTTTGAGACAATGGGGAGTCAAAAAGGACTTCATGTATTACATGACTGAGTTTGGGTCTTTGAAGAGAAAGGAAGGAGAGTCTGTCTCCGACTTCTCCAAAAGATTTAATAAAATGTACAACAAGATCCCCACCGAGATTAAGCCCTCCGAAGCTTCTACAAAGATCACTTATGCCAGCGCTTTTGATCCTGATTTCTGCCTCCTGCTGAGGGAAAGGAAAGCCACCACTCTGGCTCACATGCAGGACGCAGCCGTGGAAGTAGAGTCTCACATATTGGCTGTTGACCGACTCAGAAATAAGGATAACAGAGACGTATCCAGGAGAAGAACAGAGGCTTCCCCATCCCATTCCTCTCCCCTTCCCCTTCAGACGGATGAGGTAACTAAAGTACTGAAATCCCTTTCGGCTAGGATGGAGAGGTGGGAGTTAGAGGGGAAGCCCATGTACAGAAATCCCCAGAATACCGATAACAGAGGTTTCAGGAGGCTTGGTAATAATATGCCACAGACTTTGCCAAAGGAACAAAGAAGCAAAGACAGGGATGATCAGAGGATTCAAACCCCTCTCCAGAATAACCTAGTTGCTCATGAGGAAGGGGAGGAGATGGATGAACTCGACCCTGAGATCCACTGCATCGAGGACACTTCCCCTTTTCCTCATTTGACTCAATCTGCATATGAAGAATCCCTTATCAACACTCAAATCAACGAGTTGAGTAAAGGGGAAAAGGCCAGCAACACTCCTAACAGATACAATCTCAGGTCAAAAAAGAAGGAAGGGAATTTTGATAGCCAAGATCAGCCCCTCATAGCGGAAAGGCCTGCTAAAGCTGCAGCAATCGCTACTAAAGAAAAGAAAACTCAGAATGCTTCGCCAGCAGCCAAGGAACCTGTCTCAGAGGTAAGGGAAGCTCCTAAGTCTCTCTCCTCCATTAGTTTTGAGCATGAGATTCAGAAGATTAGAATTCCTGTACCCCTCTCCGAACTAGTTAAAAATGAAGATTTCAAAAGGTCCCTCTCCAAGCTGCTACAATCTGAGCACCCCAGCCTTC
>SNQJ01S0012932.1:66881-88494 GCA_010110895.2 Picea sitchensis | reverse complement strand
TGGCTAATAACCCTAGAAGACAAGTCGGCTCAAGAGGATAATTTGTATTAGGTTATTAGCCTCCAAGAGAAGAAGTCGGCTAAAGGAAATATTATATACTAAGTAAATAGGCACCCAGAATGAGAAGTCGGCCCAGGCAGTTTACCAGTTTTAGTATAAATACAGGAGGCCAGTCTTCATTTTGGCAGGCATTCTCAGAACTGCAAAAGCAACACTTGTGCGCACAGCAGTTGGCCAGTTTGTGCACAAGTTCGGAGGAGAGTTTTCGTTGCAGCTGCTGCAGCTAGCAGATTTCGGTTTTGGCCTGGACTCTCTCTTGGTTATGGTTTGGACTCTCTGATCAGCTCTTGTTACTCTTGTTTGGTGCGCTATCCTTGGAGAGAGGTGCGCTATCTTGTTTGGCTATCTAGCCTAGGGTTTTCTTCTGGAATGATTCTCTATCAAGGTTAAGGTGCTCAGGGGTGGCTTTGGCCTATGGTTGGGTGACAATAGTGATATTGTCTATGGTTAAACGAGCACATCCATCATATTCTAACACTTCCAAGCACATGACCGGGTTCCACAATTCTCTTACAAATTTGACATAAAAGAGTTCATCCCTTCAGGTGGAACTTGGCGATGATTCCAAGCATGCAGTAAAATGAATAGGAGAAGCCTCCTACCAGCTTGATGCAGGTAACTCTATTTTAATAAAGGATGTATTGCTTGTACAAGGTTTAAAGAAGAATCTTCTCTCTATCTCTACTTTAGAAGATTGAGGATTTAGAGTAGCTTTTGTTGATGGCCAAGTCCTTCTATGGCCTAAGGGTTCAAGTATAGATTCAGCTACTGTGATTGGTGTCCGAGAGAGAGGATTGTATAAATTAAAGGGACACCCAGCACAGGCCCTTGTACACAATAGTATTAGCTCTAGTGAGCTATGACACCGAAGACTTGCTCATATCAACTACAGAGCCTTGCCAGTTTTGAGCAAGATGGTTACAAGTATACCAGATATGCAGGTGTAGCATGATGGAGTATGCAAAGGATATGCATTTGGCAAGAATGGCAAGGGATGTTTTCCAAGCAGTGACAATAGATCCAAGGGGATCTTGGACATTATACATTCAAATGTATGCAGACAAATGACGGTACCATCTCTAGATAACTTTTTATATTATGTCACTTTTATTGATGATTTCTCACAAAATATGGATCTATTTCTTGAAACCAAAGATGAAGTTTTCAATAAGTTTCAAGAACTCAAGGCTTTAGTAGAAAATCTCTCTGGAAGAAAGATTAAAGTTTTGAGGTCAGATAATGGAGGTGAATACACCTCAAATGAGTTCAAGGATTTTTGCAGAGAAGCAGGGATTAAGAGGGAGTTGACCACTCCCTACAACCCCCAACAAAATGGGGTTGCAGAGAAAAAGAATAGATCAATTGTAGAAGCAGCTAAAGCAATGATCCATGACCAAAACTTATCCATGCATCTATGGGTAGAAGAATCCAGTACAACTATATATGTCTAGAAAAAAAGTCCTCATAAGATATTGAGGAAC
Source organism: Picea sitchensis (assembly GCA_010110895.2). Classification (NCBI taxonomy): domain Eukaryota; kingdom Viridiplantae; phylum Streptophyta; class Pinopsida; order Pinales; family Pinaceae; genus Picea; species Picea sitchensis. The sequence continues at coordinate 86,953 of SNQJ01S0012932.1, read as the reverse complement.
AAGACACCAGAAGAAGTATTCACCGGAAAGAAACCAAAAGTCAGCCACTTGAGGATATTTGGCTGCCCAGTGTACATACATGTTCCCAAGGAAAAGAGAACGAAGCTAGAGCCATCAGGAAAGAAGGGCACCTTCATTGGATACAGTGAGACTTCAAAGGATTATAGAATACACATCCCTGGACAAAGACGGATTGAGATTAGCAAGGATGTCACCATCGATGAAGAAGCGGCCTTCAGGAAATCTAGAGAATCTCACATGGATGAGGATAGAGAGGAGTAAGAGGCTCCAAAGGATGTAGTGATGATTGACTCTACTCCAAAAGAACATATCCCAGAAGATCAGAATGAGATAGTAGAGCCAGAGATACCAGTAGATCCACCCAAAGAGGTTACAGTTGCCAAGAAGAGACCAGCATGGCTCCGAAACACTTTGCAAGAAGAAGAAAAACATGCAGCTCCCAGTGGCTCCTTTAGAGAGAGCAAGAGACCACACAAGTTTTCCAGCTGTGTGGCACTAAGAGACCTTCCACTTATGAGGAAGTTGCAAAGCAGAAAGTGTGGAAGGATGCTATGATGGAAGAGTACCAATCCATCATGAAGAATGATGTGTGCGAAGTGGTTCCTAGACCAGAAGGGAAGTCGGTGGTGACTTCCAAGTGGATCTACAAGATCAAGCATGTTGCAGATGGCAGCATAGAGAAGTACAAAGTTAGATTTGTGGCTAGAGGATTCTCCCAGAAAGAAGGAGAAGATTGTAAATCGCCATGTTGCAGATGGAATTATAGAGAAGTACAAAGTTAGATTTGTGGCTAGAGGATTCTCCCGCAGTTAGCGCGAGAAGATTGTAACGGTGACATTTTCCGCAGCTAAGTATTAATTTCTATTCAATCTATTATTTCTATTGCTTTAGTTATAACTAGAAATTACGCCAAATGATGTGTGGGAAGTGGTTCCTAGGATCCTATGGGAAGTCGATGGTGACTCAAGCGGATCTTACAAGATCAAGCATGTTGCGAGCAGATATAGAAGTGCAACACAAGTTGATTTGTGGCTGTGAGTGATTCCTCCCAGAAGACATATTAGTTATGAAGATTGTAATGGTGACATTTTCCAAGAGGCTAGGTACTACTTATTCAATCTATATTATTTCTATTGCTTTTGTTATGGACTAGAAATTACCTAGATGGATGTAAAGATCGCTTTCTCAATGGTGCAATTGGAAGAAGTGTACATAGAGCATCCATAGGGTTTTATAATCTATGGTAATGAGTCCCATGTTTGTAAATTGAAGAAAGCTTTTGTATCGCATATTTGGCGCACCCAGGGCATGGTACGCCAGAATAGACAATTATTTGATGAGCTTGGGTCACTAAGAGCAATGCAGATCCCAACCTTTTTTACAAGGTTGAAGATGGTTTCCCTTTGATATTGGTACTATATGTGGATGACCCGTTTCTTACAAGGGATGAGAAGATCATAGTTGGGTGAAAGAGGGAGCTCAATTCATAGTTCGAAATGAAGGATCTAGGGTCGATGCACTATTTCTTAGGGATTAGAGGTGGCGTAGGACCAAAATGAGATCTCTCCTAAGCCAAGGACAGCATACAATTGAGATCCCGGCAGATTCATGATGATGGACCGCAAGTCCATGACCACTATGGTTACAAATATCAAGCTCTTGAGTGATTCTTCTTCAGATTTGGTTGATCCCATGTTATACAGATAGTTGATCGTATCCTTTATGTGCCTGGTTAATACCAGGACGGATATATCCTTTGCAGTGAACACATCGAGTCAGTACATGGTTGAGCCAAGACATGTACATTTGGTAGCAACAAAGCATGTATTAAGGTACTTTCATGGTATGGTTGGATATGTAATCGACAATGGACCGAAGTAAAGTTGCAAGGCGATTACGTGATCAATCGGAGTGCAAGATAAGAAAAGCACACGATGTTGTTTCACTTTGGGATCGGCATGATCTCATGGTTGAGCAGAAAAACAACTTGTCAATGGCACCAATACGCTAGGTGGTAATATATATAGCGGGGCCGAGTGTTGCAAACCCATGAAGGCGTTTCCGGTTGCTTGCGGTGGTTATTTGATCTAGATTGGAGCCAACTTTGATATATTGTGATAATCAAAGTTGTGAAGCTTTCAGAGAACCAAGTCTTCACAACAAGTCAAAGCATATGGAGATCAAATACCACTACATCCGGGACATGGTGCGTAAAGGAGCAAAGTGGAACCCGGCACATATCCACAAATGAGCGCAGCAGATAGCAGACATTCTCACCAAGCCTCTATCTAAAGTGAAGTATGCGTACTTCAGAGACAAGCTTGGCGTGATGCAGAATGTCCACCCTCATTGAGAGGGAGTTGTGATGTTTCTCCTATAGCAGGCAGATACTCTCCCTCTGGCCAAGGGATTCCCAGATCAGTCATGTGAAGTCACTGAGGGAGTAATGAGTAGCTCGGTACAAGTCTTACCTAAGCCATGTGAAGTGGCTAAGTGTGATTGGGACTTGTAGCGTGGTCTTTCCTACGCCATGTGAAGTGGCTAGGTGTGATTGGGACCATGGCATAGCCTTTCCTAATTCATGTGAAGTGGCTAGGTGTGAATGAGGCTATGGTGGTAGGCTTGCCCATGCCATGTGAAGTGGATGGGTGAGATTGGGACTCCTAGGAGAGGAGAAACATCATAGATACTTGCAGCATAGTCTTGAGACTATGGTGGTAGTCTTTCCCACGCCATGTGAAGTGGATGGGTGTGATTGGGACTACTAGAGGAGAACATCATGGAAGAATATCTCCCTCGCTAAGAGGGAGTGTTGATGTTTTGTAGCAACGGGAGGTATTCCCTCCTGGACAACATTTCTTAGAGAGGAAGAATCCAAGAAGACAAAAGGAAGCCCATTGAACAGTTGAAGAATACCCCAGAAGAGAAGTTGGCCCCACAGGAAAATAATAAAGTGAAAATAGAATTTCCAGAAAGAGAAGTTGGCCCCAGCAAAGTGACCTGAAGACTATAAATAAAGGGAGACACCTTGCCATTTGATAAACACACACACAGCTCTCCCACTCAAGAAAAGAAGGTGCAAGTCTGAGGCAAGGAAGAAGACGCAGCTATTGCAGTTTCTAGGGTTTCTATCTTGGGAAGTTCGTTGGAAGACGTTGAGTACTCTAGCACTCTCACTAGGGTTGCTACACATCATATTTCAGGGTTTTGCTCAGTTGTCTACCTTGACTAGGATTTGACAAGAAGAAGAGAAAAGTACTTGTTATCAGGGTTTCTTCATTGTTGGTTTTTCTCTTGTGAATAAAGCTTGTTCATGGTTGGATTGTGTTATCAGAAATATTCTCTTTAAGGAAAGTTGGCTGGGTTTTTCCCTGAGTTTGGGGTTTTCCCAGGAAAAATCTTTGTGTTTCTTGTGCTTGTCTATCTGCTTCTAGATATTGCTTATATTTTTAGTATATGGTTGTTGAATGTTAAAGAAGATTAAAGTACTTTGGTAAATCTATTGCTACTGGAAATTTAAGAAAATCCAACAAACTCCTTGCTCACTTTCAATCTGCAGCTGAAACCCTTGGTGTCACTCAACAAATCGATAAGTCTCCTCAAGCCACCCCCTCTGCTTTTAAATCTCTGGTTAGTTGATTCAATGATGGAGATTAAATCCCCAACATGTCAAATCAATGGCTACAATCTAATCTGAAACTCACTTTGACTTTTGGATAAGATCAAAACAAGCTTCTAACAGAAGGTTAACTAATACCGATTAATAATTAACATTTCCTAAATTTAGACTTAGGAAATATTTAAATGATCATTAATCATATTAATTAATCATATTTTATTAAGTTAAACTTAGGAAAAATTCAAATGACTTGGAGAAACATTAATCCTTGTGTCTTTTTCTTGCACTGCACCTTGCCTAAGCAAAGACACCTGTCTGAGCTACAATATTTCAACACTCCCTCTTAGCGAGGAAGGTGTTCTCCACTATTCCGATCTTATCCCTAAAGAAGACAAACTTGCCTTTCATCGAGGCCTTGGTGAGAATATCTGCCACCTGCTCATCTATAGGTACATATTGTAGTTGGACTGCACCCCTCTGCACACAATCTCGAATGAAGTGATACCTAATGTCGATGTGCTTCGACCTATCATGAAACATCGGATTCTCAGAAAGTTTTTTGTAACTCTGATTATCACAATGTATGATAGCCGGTTCTAGCTCCTGACCAAACAATGCCACTAGCAGTTTGCAAAGCCATATGGCCTCACATGCTACCATGCTCGTTGCCATGTATTCCACTTCCGTAGAACTCAATGCAACAGACTTTTGCTTCCTTGTGGTTCTGGAACCTCTGGAAATAGAAGAACAATCGCAGATTTTCTTGATATTGGAGGTAGGGATGAGGTGGATGCAAAAGTGGTTCAGTTCTCTATGCTTGCGGTATCCCATTCAATGTGCTTCGCTGCCCCTATTGGCATGATCTTGTCGAGGGAATCAATGAAGCCCCCAAAGGATACAAGAGCCCAACTATGAGAAAGCTAGAACTGTGTTACTTGAGAGGGAAAAATAAAAAATTCAAAGAGCTCTAACACGGTTTACAGATGAATGGGGTGACTATGGGGTATCCATTGTATCAGATGGTTGGACAAATGTTAGAAACCAGCATTTGATCAATGTTCTTGGTGTTTGTGCTACCGGTGCAATGTTTCTTGCAGCACATGACTCCTCTTCAATCATTGCATCTTCTCAAAACATTTTAGATCTCCTCTTGAAAACAATTAATGATGTTGGTCCTTCTAATGTGATTCAAGTAATCACTGATAATGCAATAAATTGTGAGGGAGCAGGTAAAATCATTGAGCGAGTTCATCCACACATCATTTGGTCTGGGTGTTTGGTGCACACGTTGAACCTTTTGATGCATGATATTGTCAAGCATAGAGAATGTGGATGGATTGATCAGTTGTTTCACCAAATTTTTCAACGGGCATACAAGGGTCAATTACTTCTACAACACTCAATCTAGGTAGGTTGTACCTACTTAAGATTGCAAACACTGGATTTGCTAGCTATTACCTCACATTTAGGCGCCTATTGAAGGTGAGACAAGCTTTGGGTGCTATGGTGATGAGTGATGCATGGGATGAATTGATCAATGATAGAGAAGGTGCTAATGCAGTGAAGGAGATAGTTCTGAACTGTCAGTTTTTGGTCACAGGGTCGGTATGTTTTGCAATTCACCAAGCCAATTTATCACATGATCAAGTTTGCAAATTCAAATCGGCTAATCATTGGGGAGGTGTATGAGAAAATGGATAGCATGCTAGGGAAGATTAAAGACATTGTTAGGCCTAGAGATGTCAACCTCTATAATCAAATTCGTGTAGAGGTGGAAAAACGGGGGGAAATACTAAATATTCCACTAGATGCCTTAGCATATGTGCTAACACCTAAATACTATCATGCATCATGGCTTTCATCACCAACACTTGGTGGTGGGACCAAGAAAAGACCACACCAAGATCCAGAGGTTCAAGCTGGTTATATGAAAGCATTATAAAAATTGGTCCCGGACAAGGAGGAGTGTGACAACATAAGGAGATAATTGAGCCATTACATCCTTAGCAATGGTGCCTTTGGGACCAACCATGCAATTAGAGATCGAAGGAATCTGAGTTCTCTCGAGTGGTGGAACATGCATGGTGATGCTACCCCACAATTGCAACGTTTGGCAACACAGGTGCTGAACACTTCTTCTGCAGAGAGGTGTTGGAGCACCTACAGTTTCATCCATAGCGTCAAAAGAAACAAGTTGAATGTAGGTCAATCAGAGAGCTTGGTTTATGTTCATTACAACTTGTGATTGTTGTCCCATTATTGTGAGGAAGCAAAGATGAATAAAAACTTGAAGCGTTGGGACAACAAACCAGAGGAGGATAATTTGGAGGATGGAGTATTGCTTTTAGAGCAAATGGAGAATGTTCTTTTGGATGATGATGATCATGTTGAGATGTGACCCCCATCCACTATCGTAGTCCCCATGTCCATGATTCCAACTACAACACTAGGGGCTTCATCTTCACTTCCTTTCGCCGCCGTCTACATCTACTTCTACACGGTTCCGTCCTTCTCAGGAGGCTCCACTACCACCACAAGGAGGCCTACACAGCAATCGTGGTGGTGGAAGGAGGTTGGGATAGTTTTTCGATGTTTCTCCTTTTTCATTACTTTATATGTCATAATCTATATAGTATAGATGATAGATTCATAGTATTTAGCAACTAGCTCAGTTTAAACTTTCTTGTTTTGGACCTTTCGGTCTTCATACTTCAGTATAGATGGCCTATTTTGTAAACATAACTATTTGGTCATGACTCATGTTATTGTTGACAGTTGTTGGACAACTGATTTCATTTCATAAGTTTATGGTCTACTTTCTATTATATCAATATGGTTTAAAAATTTGTATGTTGGTTTGTAATTTCGTAATTGCTAGAATCTAGATGGCTGATGCTTAAGCCTTGAAATTTGAATTTTGAATGATTAATCTTTGATGTACTATGGTCCATGGATGCAAGGAGTTGGTTTCAAATCCTAGGAATGTTGTCAAGAGCATGCTCCCGAGGTGCTCATTGAGCAAATCACTCCATACACGGTTCTGGAGGGAGTGGCCCCCGAACCCATGCTCCCAGTATCCCTATATTGAGAAAGTTTATTTTTGCACAGCTTGTGGATTCAACCTCTCCCTTCCATTTTTGCTCATTGGAGTGATGGATTTATTGCCTATTACATCAGCCTCCCTACTTGTCGAATTTTATTTAGATCTCTACAGTTCAGTTCTTTCTGTGGATGTGCATTAACACACACACATATAAAGATTATAAAGCCTTTGCATACATTTTTTCTCTCAGCCCTCTGATGATGGGTGATGTAGCTCACCCGAAACATCAGGATTTCAAAACCTTTGGAAATCTTCATTCATTAATGACATAGATTATAGGATGCAAATTTTCATCATCCTAAACACTACTATACATCAGAGAAGGTAAGATAACATAAGATAATTCTATTGATGTCCACGAATGACCAAAAGGTAGCATCAATGGAAATCAAGAGTACAGAATGGTAGCAACATATTGTAGGAATGCTAAACCGGCTCCTATAAGCTAAAAGGAAATGAATAAAATAGAAGAAACTAACCTGGTGTATTAGCAACGTAACCAAAAGCATAACCTTAGATACAAGATAAAAGGCTATATATCATCATAATTTATGTGCATAAAGAGAGGGGTAGGAAACCTCTACACCATCATTAGTAGAAATACATAAGATAAGATGAGATAATTTTATTAATTACCAGCAAATGACCACAAATAGGTCAATGGGACTGCTAACTACAAAAGTATCAGACTTCAGTACACTGTGGGAGCCCAAAGGCCACTTCTATAAAAGCAAATCTAATCTAAGATCTAAACTTTATAACTATGAAAGAAAGAACTGCTGGAAATAGAAATACAGGTAGAAGTAAAGGACACAGATGAAGACATCCCTCATGAACCACTGACCACAGAGAAGGAACCAATACACTGTCTGACAATATTGTCAATGTGGGGTCCAGGTCTGAGAGAGATGAACTGTGAAAACCTGGAAGTCACAAGCGATCTGCTGACACTCTCCTAACACTTTAGGCTCCACAAAAAAAGAAACCAAAAGAGACTCCACAGACAAGGGATATCACATACAAAATGCAGTTATGATTAACTAGTGATTACACGCAATCAACTTCCTCTGCAGTTAGCATACAATCAGAAATGTGTTAAGCAGCAAAATATGACCATAATCAATAAAAAGGATAAGGCAGCAGAAATATGGTTTTTGTACCTTTCTATAAGAATGGCAAATTTGCATAGCTCTAGTTGCTTGTTCAATATCAATGCTACTGTGAAGAACATGGACCTTGAAACACATCATAGAATGTCTTAAAAGCAACCACTGCTGCTCCAGGGACCGATATGTTGGAAGGAAAACCAAAATACTATTCTTTAGGTCTTGCTCTTGTTCATGAATGTGCATCACCAAATCTCGAATCAGGTAGTGCACTTCATCATTTATATAAGCTTCATCTCGGCCTTCTTTAGATGATTCCAAATCTGATAGACATTCAGGATTCTTTTTAAGAAGTTCAAGTACCTGAATTTTGAAAGGTATGATCAGCAAATTGCTTGTATTTTAATCTCCAAAGAGATTGTTTTATCTTATTCATCTATTAAAGTAGATTTCAAGTTTGTCAACAAATACTCCGAAATAAATTGCAACCTTAAACAGAATACATTTCCCTTCAATCAAGAATTGCAATACCCTTCAACTCTGAATCGACAATTGTATCCCATGAGCTTTGAAAGACACAACCAGTTCTTAACATTTATAATAGCTACAAATATCAACGTAAAGTGTTTTCTCCATAGTCTAAAACAGAAAGGAAAAAACACGAAAATAGTAGTACCTATCATACAGGTGAAGAAATCACCAGGAAATAATCTTGCCAATAGTAAGGGCTTACAAGTTTCAGTGCACTGGCTGTGAAAATATTGAACTAATGATTTAACCCAAATGTTTTGAAAAAATGTTTTTCTTTTGAATAACAAACTGAGCCAAAGTTAGGAATCCCCTAAAGGTAAAATTCACATCTCTGTTCGAATGATACCTATTCTACCTGGTACCTACTTAAAACCACTACAAGAACTGCCAACCAAGAAACTTTTGCAAGTAGTTGCAAAAACCTACAGGTCAGAACTACAGTTATTTGCATTGGTTTGGAATTCATCATTTTTTCTGGGGAACAAATCAATTCATCCAAAATTGGCCATTTAGTCAACTGCAATTACCATCTATGAGAAAAAATTGAAAAGAACTCACAAAAGGGAAAATTCAAAAACATTAACGTGAACAGAAATGGAAAACGAAAAAGTTAAAACCACTCCAAAATGTATCAATACCAACTCCCCCATTTTCCCTTATACTGAACTAAACAAAGTCCCCTCGCCTTCAGTAGTCAAGTACCTGCAATTCATAAAACTTGTGGAAATGTAGAACAGGGCTGTCAATGAAGATTACTAATAACCTTATGGAATAAGTTAGATGCATTAAGATAAATGGATGAAATGCATCTTATGACCAAATGAACAAAAGAAACAGCTCAAAAATTATGGAAATAATAGCATCACAAATTATGGAAATAATAGCATGACAAGAACTTAAATAATTTAAGCCCTATTCTATAGTGTTAAAGATCAATGGCTACACTACACTTAAGCCTGAAAAATTAGAGCTTCTTTGGCTGGGATCATTTAGAAATAAAGGAAGAAATTATGTTAATGTCCACTTTATTCTTGTTGATTGATCAACTGTCGTTGCATTAGTTGTTGGACTGTTTTGTTAAACAGTCTTGTTGGCATGTTTCCCATGCAGGACAACTTGGATTGAAGGCCTTTTATGCAAGATTATTCACTGTTGTGATCCCTTAAGCTATGTTTAAGGGGGAATGTTGTTGAACTTTTTGGGATGTATAAAGTTTAAACCCAGCTTGATGCTGTTGAGAAACAATTGATGGTTTCGACTGGACGACAAAAATTGACGAAGTTGTTTGATGATGAGAAGGTGAGGGTAAGTCGAAGAAGAAGTGGTTGAAGACCTAGGGACTGCTCAAATCGATGACGGATCAAGAAATTGTTTTTCGATACACATCAAAAAACCGAAAGCACTTTTGAGCAAAGAAAGCTAAGTTTCATTGGGGGAAATTTGAGGTCTAAAATGAGACTCCTAAGGAAAATAATAAATTAAGAGTGGTGAATTTTCAAAGGGAAAGAAAGAAAACTATTTTTTTAATTGTACTTTCGACTTATCTCGTTATAGGTTTACTTAGATTTAAAGTGTAGGGAGTCGTTGGATACTTTTGATAGACCCACGGTGAGATAAATTGGAAATACAAGAAAAAAACATAGTTCTTTTCACTGTGCCTACACTTGAAATTTGAGTGAACATATAAGGAGATTTGTCGAAAATACGATTAAAAAAATAGTTTTCTTTCTTTTCCTCCCAAAAGATTTACTCTTATGGCTGACATCATCATCTTGAGTCCTATTGGTTCTTTTAAAATTGATTTCGATGGTACATTTTTTGTTTTGAAACCCATTTTTTACCCTAAAATTCCCCCAATGTTTATTTTGCTTTTGATTTACTACAATTCTTGACAGCTCTTTAACTGGCTATGGTTGATGCTCTTGCAGCATGATTTGGGAGTGTTTATGTTTGCAGCTTCCATGGTTGAAAATTTGAAATTGCTTGGTTGATAGCACTATGTTTTTGGAGGCTATTCTTGATAGTGTTTTTTGAGAAACCTGATCTGACCATTTGTGCATAGGTTATTGTTTCTCCACCTTTGTGTGTTGAGATGTTTGGGAGATTTAAGTTCTAAATAAATCTCCATTGTAAGCCTCATTGCATGATTTTGCTTCACTACGTTTCGAAGAGAATTGAGTGGTGGAGGTGTTGTGGAGGTAATTGTTTTGTTGAACCTTGTCATGGTCAGGCGTTTTGGTTGTCAATATTCCTAGCCTAGTTGTGCTAAGGGGGGAATGATCGAAGATGTGACATCTATAGAACTTTTACAAGACAAGTTGAAGTAATGATGTTTGTTGTAGGAAGTTGTCATTAAGGGGCAGTACTGAGATAAGGCCACCTTCACGTATCCTCTAGGTTATGGTTAATGGAGAGTGTCGAGACAATGCCACCTTCATAAATCCCCCAGTTTGTATGAGAGAGGATAAGAGAATACTTAATGTAAACTAAGCTTGATGGGTTTATTGGACCTTTGGGACAGCTTAATGATCACTCCATTTATGGTTTAACCAATTTAGTGGTTATTGTAATCCCACCTTTTGGGGTCTTCGGAGTAAACCCTAAACCTATTTATTGTTGAGGCTCTAGCCTCAATAGATAGACACACAAAACAAATTGTGCTTTTTGGGATCTTACGAAGATGTGCTACATTGTCTAAAGGAGTTTCTTAACACCACCTTCTCACTCAATTACCTTGGGTACATCATGAAATCCTAACAGTGGTATCACAAATCCTACATTTTCCAATGTGACAAGTAAACTCTCAAACCTTGAGGAAATTAATATGAATGGATAGATATTCTTAATAAGATATATTTACAAGAAATTGGTCATTGTTGTCCATAATTGGCATGACTCAACAAAATAGTAGTTGCTCATTAGTTTCTTGTCAATGATAACCCAAATAACAAAGAAGCTTTCACAATATCAAAGACTGTGCCACACCCTCAAATTTTGACAATGAAAATTACTTTGGACTAATGAAGGTTTGCAAATTATCTTAAATGGTTGCACAGATTTGAAGTGCATTGATGTTTGTCATTACCCACATCTCAATGTTGAAGAAATCATTACAAGGTATATTTTAGAATCACAAAAAATTAGGATAATGATTGATCAATAATTGACATGAATCCCCAAATAATGTTCTAAACAAAGATTCAGATGATTTTGGTAATGAAGATTTAGATAATTATGAGATGGACAATTTGTCAAAGAATAGGAATGATGAATGTGTCGATTAATATGACCCTCATCTACCTTTAGTTTGTTTACTTTTTCATATGAATTGTGTAGCTGGAGTTAAATTTCAAAGTGTGTTAGCCGATATAGGTGTGCATGATCTAAAAAAGAGTCAACTATCAACTAGCTCCATTACTGGAAGAGTCTCACTAATGATAGGTCATTCTAAGAATCATCTATGTATGGGCACATCAACTAGCAACATGCATGATAAAGAGAGTGAGAACAAGTGTGTCAAGTGATCATAAGCACAAGCGCACATCAAAAAGGTAGACAAGTCTTAGGTGTTGGTGCACAATCTCAGGTATAAGCAAACATAAGTCGAGCACAAGTAGGAAAAAGCACATTTGGTGATGAAATGTTCATTAGAGTGACATCGATGCACGTCTTAGCGAACAATTACAAGTGGAAGCTCAATAGTCATATAGATAATCATCTCTCTGTCTTTTCATCTTCCCAACACTTGTACACTAATGTAATGTTAGATATGTACAAAGGAGATGTGATGCACTTTGTTATCTCATTTATACCCTAGTTTTTAACTATAAAGGGGTTCATTGAAGGTCATAGTTGATTGTTAGATAGATATATGTGTTGCAAAGATTAATGTTGTTTATGTCGTCATTATACAAGCTTATTTACTTAATGAGAATTAAGAGTTGATTCCTGCCCATATTCAAGAATCAAATGTGTATGTTGTGGTAAAAATTCATTTATTTACCCATTTGATAAGCTTAGTTACCTTACCATAATCCATTGACTACATATGCACTAATAGATCATTGCAATTGTTGTCAATGGACTAATACTACTCGACACACGAGTTTGAATCAAGTTGGTATCAAAGCCATGTTTTGCATTAGTTACCAACTTGTAAGCAATGTATGGTCAAGGCTCACTCTCAAATGAAGAAAGAAATGGAGGACAAATTGCAAAGTCGCATCGAAATACTTGAAGTTAAAGTTGTCGATCTTAACACGAAGGTCAAGTCTATGGATGGACAATTGAAAAATAATACCCATTTGTTGTAGAACTCGACATCCTATGTGATTTGTTGGAGTAATAGCCCTTTAGAATCGACCCAACGAAGATTTCGAGTAGTACTGGAGGTGCAATCTCAAATTTCGGTTCTTCTCTCAAAGTGGAAACCAAGGTGGAGATTTCACCTTATGACAATCAAATGGTGCCTTGCGACTTAATCATTAGCTAAGGTAGTTACATTCCTTTTATGAAGTACAACAATTCACAAATGAAGACAAATTTGCCTTCTCAAAGCGATGCATGTGCAGAGAATATTTTCTATGGTGGGAGAATTTATGTGACCACAGACAGACGCTCGACACCACACAAGTCCTAATGTAGGACAAATTCAAGTCTCTGTCAAGAACATTATGTCCTACCAATTATTGGAAGGAATAACAACAACGATGAGAATACCTACGATAGAATTCCAACCGTATGGTAGATGCTTACATCCAAGAGTTCAACCATTACACCATTTGGCTTAGAGTGATGGACAAGGAAGTGAAGTTGGTAATGAAGTTCATTGACGGTTTGATAATGCCAATTCAAAAAGTACTTAAGATGTTCAACATCCGCACACTTGAAGACACATATTGGAAGCCAAGTAAGTAGAGGCTAAGAACAATTGGAGGAAGCCTAATTATGTTGTTGGCACGAATCCCAATGAAGAAAAGAAGATCATTAGAAAACTCGTTGTGTAGAAGCAGCGATTGCAGCACTGCACAACAAAAGATTAACTACAAGTCACTCAAGAAGGATAGAGAGTAGAGGACTTTCTATGGATGAATCTTGGTAGCTACATTCAAAGAATTGCCAAAGATCAATCGTACCATAAAAGGGAGAGAGAGATATCAATACCTGACAGTGAGAGAAGCATTTCTTTGGTGGGACCAATGAAATCAGGTAATACCGAGTGCAAGAAGTTATTCTCCATCAAGATTCAAATCAAGGAGGAGCTTGTGACTACAATGTTTGATATTTGTAGAGAACGATATCTCATCTCAAACAGTAATGCAACTTGAACCCTACTCCTTGGGTTGACTAATCAAAAACAAGGATTTGTTCATCCAACACAAAATGCAAAGTAAGGTTCACCATCTCAACAAATAACATTGATGAAGTAGAGCTCAATGTTATTCCATCGCATGTGAATGGTGCGATGGAAACCCTTGTATAAGGGATCACGATGCAATCCACCAAAGGAACCTAAACTAGTGCAAATGTGTCAAACATGACCAATTTACTCGATGGAAACGCAGAAAAATTTGTTAAATTCTCACTAACCCAACACCCGGTAATTTATTTCATGGCAAATACATGAAGGGTGGGTGTATGTAACAACCCTAATTAAATGATTGCTTATGGTTTATCAAGTATAATTAATTAGATAATTAACTATCCTAATATGTTTTAGTTAAACAATGATTATTTCTTAATAAAGTTAATTAATTAATTGTTTATATCTGTTGATTGATTAATTAATTAATTAATTGACTCATTAAAGGTTTGAGTAATGAATTAAAGGGGCTTAATAACTTTAATTTATTTATTATAAGACTTTACGTATGTGGGGGGGAATGAAGCATTTAGTGGAGGGATAAGGTAATAAAGGGAAGGATAAGGTAATTAATGGAGGGTAGGGAGTCGGTGAATAGGGGGAGATATGACTGGGCAGAGGCCTTCGGGAAGGATTGATGAAAAATTGGGAGGAGAGGATTGTATGGGCTGTTGGATATTTTCTGGTTTTGGAGTTTGATTTTGGTGGTTGGGTGAACTGTTGCAGGGGGCACCAGGTTGCTGGGAGTTTTGGGCTCGGGGGCCAGGAATCCTCACGGAATCCTGGAGCTAGGGAGCCGGATAGGCTACTCCTAGTTGGCTGGGTGGTTAGTCGGTTTTGGGCAGGGTTTGGTCAGAGCATCAAGCAGAGTCTGGGCAGAGCAGCAGAGAGGACAATCAAAGATCGGGATTTTAGCATCAAACGGAGGTATTTTTATGTACGCATTCTCATGAACATGTGATGGTTATTTAAAATTATTAGCATGTTGTTATTTAAATTTCTGTTGTTTATATGCTGAATAAAAGAAATTACTTATTGTTTATGCGTCGAAGTAATCTTATCTGTTTAAATTTATGAATTTTATTAGGTTTAATTAAATTAGGTCCTTACAACTCCTCCCTCTAGTTCTTGGTCGTTGTTACCTTGAGTCCTTCAACCTTTGCATCCTTCACTTTCGACTCCTTTAAACCCTAAGGCACTGATCTAGAGTCCTCCAACGTTGAAGTGAAATTTGATTACAACACTCTCAAAACCTTTGAATTGAAACCCTAACTACTAACCCTAGTCTAAGAGCTAACCCTATTAACCCTAAGTGTTGTCGTCATCCTTTGCTATTATATCATTAGTGCGGCTAGACGTTTTCTTTATGAGCAATTGAATAATGGTTAAAGCATTTATTGAATGAAGTATTGATTAGTTACATTGAATGCCATATTGTTCCAATATTTATTGGTGAAGTGTTATCATTTTCATTGCTATTGATAAACATTGACTTCGTCAACATTTATTGCCAATTGCTTATATGTTATTCAGATAGTCGTCTATTATATCAAGTACTAACCCCATTGAAATATAACTTGCATATATCAATTTGTTGTTTCATTGTTCCAGGCAGGTATATCTTTGGGGATTTACTTTAAATTGGCCTTTGGTCGGACTATCTGTTTGGTGGTGGCTTGTGAGGGGGAATCTATCTGTGTCTTATTATCCTCTTGCCTCCTCAAAAAACCAGGTCACCGGGGACGTCTCCCCTTGGCCTCACCTCCCTAAACAGAAAGAACCTTCCCATCGTGGTAACATTGGGTGGGATAGGTTCCTATTACGCCAGTTTGACCTACAAGACTCAAGCCTTTTATCCTAACTACAAACTGCGCGATAGCAAGGTCGAAGGACAGTAGAACATAGCAATATGTATATCTTGATAGCGCAAGCCTCCCTTGATCCAGAGTCACATAAACCTAGAGTGATCATCACATGACCATAGAGACTATGGGTCAGAGGCAATCACGAATGAGGCAAGCCACTCCACCACACCATCTCGTGCTATGTCTAAGATCTAGAAGTATCTAGAATCTTAATATGGGTGGAAAGGCCCTTTTGGGGCTCTTGTGTGTCTCTTTTATAAATACCCAATTTTCCATCCCTAAAGATCCCCAAGGGAAGACCAAACCATCCTATTACAATTCCATCATCCAACTGATATGCCCTATGGATAAGGGTTGTGTGCATTGCATCATTGGGAGGGCCTTGGGCGGGGCCAACCTAGAAGGGGGTCTCTATGATGTTGAGAATGTAACAAGGAAGGTCTTCCACTAGATTGCAGTGTCCTAGCATGGTGGGGGTCAATGAAACACAGGTCAAGTTGATTATTTAAGTTTTTCTAAAGTACTTAGGAAAAAGGACTATTGATGTGTTTTACTCTTCAGATGACTTTATTGAGCGCCTTTCTAAGGTTCAAGTCAAAAATAATTTAAGTTGTGGTCTTTTAATCTTGACCATTCATCTCATCATGAGAGAGAGAGTTAATCTTGGCCCTTAATCATTTTGGGATTAGGGTTTCACTTGCTCATGGAAGTATAAGGAAATTGATTTGGCTAGAATGGTGCATTATTCACTTGAGAGAGGGCGAGTTTCAGCAAGAGGAGGAGATTCGCTTGAGGGTTTGCTGGAGAAGAGTTGCAGAGAAGATAGAGGAGAGTTCTAGCAAGTGGATCGACTAGTTTTCTCAGCCATTTGCAGAGGTCGTACTATAGATCTGAGAAAGCCACACGTGTGACACAGAGACAACGCAGTTGGGTTGTACGATTTGCGTAGAGGCTCGTTTATTGGGTCGATTTTGTGTTGTTGGGTTCAATTTGGTTTAGAGAGGGTCGTACAAGTGCTCAGAAGAATTTCCGCTAGGATTTCCTCGGCCATTGTTGTAACACGATCTTCTCTGTAAGAGATCTCTATATTTACTGCTGCAATAATAAAATTCACAAAGTGAAGAACGGGTTTTCCCATATTGGATTTTTCCCGGGGTTATTTTACCCAAAAATACTGATGTTCTCATGTGACGTGATTTTGTTTACTCTCTATAGTGTTCCTAGTATTTATTTATGTTGTGTGATTTTATTTTCTGTGAAGAAATCCTAGCTGTAACTGTAAATTAGCAATTTCAGAAATTTAAATGTGCTAAATAAATTTCTGGGTAGTAAAGATTGTTGAAGCTTATGGTTCATCTTGTTGGGTTTTAGTGGATTCACATGGTATCAGAGCAGGACTATTGAAGAAGCAATATCACAGGTAGATCGTTGAGATCTAGGTGGATCGTGAGGATCCAAGGCACATAATCAAGACAGCCATAAGATTTTTACAACATAAGGGTTTGAGCCGTGAGGGTTTGAACAGGAATAGCATCACTTTCAAAAATGGCCATGAGTTTGAGGGTGAGGATTGTCTACAGGGGGCTCAGAACCACCCCACCTAGAAAGAAAGGATGACTATGGTGTTGGATGTCAATGACGTCCTTGAACATACACCAGAGACTGCAACTACTCCTACAGATGCAACTCAACTAGCCATCTGGAAGAAGGGTGAGGCTAAAACAAAGAGCCTGATTCTTGATGGGATTAAAGATCATGTGATCCCACATCTCTCAAGAAAGAATACCGCAAAGTATATGTCGAAAGACTTGAGCGACCTTTACCAGCCAAAGAATGAGAACAGGGTAATGGTGTTGCGTGAGAGATTACGTAGCTCTAAGATGGCCAAGGGCGAGGGTGTGGTTCCATACCTTACCAGATTGACGTAGATCAGGGATGAGCTCGTTGCAGTGGGCGAGAAGACAGAGGATGTTGAGCTAGTGCATGTAGCACTGAATGGCTTTTCAAAGTCATGGGGCGTATTTGTTCGTGGAGTTGTAGCTCGGGAGAAGCTTTTTGAATGGAAATGCCTTTGGGACGATTTTGTGCAGGAGAAAATCAAACTTGGTCCGTCGGGATCATCATCTTCACCACAGATCGTGGATGACGAGGGTTTGGCTCTTGCAAGCAAAGGCAAGGAAAAAGCAAAGAAGAAAGGTGGAAAGAAGAAGGATATTGACTTTTCTAAAGTCAAATGTTTCCAATTTCACAAAATGGGACACTTTGCCTCACAGTGTCCGAAGAAGAAGAAGAAGAACCAACTGCAGATGGTAGCTTCTGCAGCAGTGGATGAGTTTGCCAAAAGCTTCGAGGAGGACTTTTGCTTCATAGCATGTATGTCTAGCGCAGCAGTCTCAGACATGTGGTTTGTTGACAGCGAAGCATCTTGTCATATGACAAGGCGCAAGGAGTTTTTCACTAGGCTACAGGAGGGAGGCGTGAATCTGGTTATAGAGATCGAAGATGACAAGCGCTACAAGGCACAAGGGGTTGGCACAGTTTCGTTTCAAAGGAAGTTGGGTAAACCACTCTGGTTTGCTGACGTAATATATGTTTCGGGGTTGACAAAGAACCTCATCTCGGTCTCTACTCTGGAGGATAAAGGGTATGAGGTCACCTTCCATAAGGGAAGGTGTTTGCCAGGCCAGCAAGGTCAAGTGAGAAGATGGACAGGATGATTGGGGTTCGAGAAGAGAAGGTGTACAAACTACAGTTTCATCCAGGAAGAGCATTGGTCAGTACAACCACAGACATGGGTGAGTTCTGGCACAGGAGGATGGCGCACATACACTTTGGTGCGCTAGGGCACTTGAGACAGGTAGTCGTTGGATTGCCTAAGTTCACAGCAAAGAGACATGACCCTTGCAGGGGTTGTGCAATGGGCAAGTATGCCCGAAGACCATTTCCACCAAGCGAGCACGAGTCCAAGGGAGTATTGGACTTGATGCATTCTAATGTATGTGGTCCAATGAGTGTGGAGTCAATGAGTGGCTTCAAATATTTTGTTCTATTTATTGATGACTACTCCAGGAAGACCTGGATATACTTCCTGAAGGATAAGGATGAAGTCTTCGACAGATTTCAGGAGTTCAGAGATTTGGTTGAAAACCAGACTGGCAGAAAGATTTGCGTGTTGAGTTATGATAACGGGGGTGAGTACACCTCCAAGGAGTTTGTGGATTATTGTGCAACAGCAGGGATCAAGAAGGAACTCATTGTTCCTTACAATCCTCGGCAAAATGGAGTGGCCGAGAAGAAGAACGAGACCATAGTCGGATCAACACGGGCAATGATACATGATCAAGGTTTGCCATTGTTTTTGTGGGTAAAGGCTAGTCGCATTGTCGTTTATATTCAGAACAGGAGTCCCCACACAGCTTTGGGGAAGTTGACACCTGAGGAGGTATTTACAAGTACCAAGCCAGATGTGAGTCAATTTCGCATTTGGGGAAGCATATGTTACTGTCACGTCCCCTCGAAGAAGAGGACAAAGTTGGACCCCACTGCAGACAAGAAGATTTTGGTTGGTTATAACAAGGCTTCCAAGGCCTACAGGATCTTTGTGCCAACACGCAGAAAGATCATTATGTGTAGGGATGTACAATTCGAGGAGGAGCATGCATTGAGGAGGTTGAGAGATTTGCCAGCACATTCAGACGACCAGCAGGGACAGGACTCAGGGGTCAAGACAAAGGAGGCATAGGGTCAAAGCACAGGATCACAGAAGCAGACACAGGGTAGAGGATCAAGTACAGGTGTTCAGAGGGACACTATTGGACAGGATCATCAAGATTCAAATGATGAGGAGGAAGAGCAACGTGATGCAGCTCCATAAGAGTAGGAAACTAGGCCACGACCTAAGTGGTACAAGTCCACAGTCAGTGATTCTAGACTGGTAAGGCTTCCAGAGAGAAATTTCAGACAAAGTAAGCCACCAGAGAGACTTGGGTACATGGCACTCATGACAAAGCTTATTGATGCAAAGCCTTCCACTTATGAGCAAGTTGCACAGCATGGAGTGTGGCAGGAGGCGCCATGATGGAGGAATATGCCTCCATTATGAAGAATGATGTGTGGGAGGTGGTGCCCAGGCCAAAGGACAAGAAGGTGGTAGGATCCAAGTGGATCTACAAAGTCAAGCATGCAGTACACGGAAGCGTGGACAAGTACAAAGCGCACTTTGTGGCCAAAAGGGGTTTTCACAGCAAGAGGGAGTCGACTATGAGGAGACTTTTGCAACAGTGGCCAGGTACTCATTGATCAGGACTATTATTTCTTTAGCAATAGAGATGGGCTAGCGTGTTCATCAGATGGACGTGAAGACTGCTTTTCTCAATGGAGTCATTGAGGAGTAGGTGTATGATGAGCGCGAGAGGGATTTAAGGTCAGTGATAGGGAGACGCATGTTTGCAGATTGAGGAGAGCC
>SNQJ01S0012932.1:44924-66871 GCA_010110895.2 Picea sitchensis | reverse complement strand
CAAGAAAACTATGGAAAATCCACCATTAGGAGGTCAAAACAAAGATAAATGAAATACAAAACCTATCAAAAATATTTAGTTCCATTATACTTTCAAGAACAACATATTCAATAATAAGACGATAACATATTTTTCAATCGATGTGGAATTGACTACAAACATATATAGATATGATTGCTAGTGAATGTCAAGAAGCAAAAGGAATTGCTCCCTTGTGCAAAACACTAATACGACTAAATAAAATTGGCATGAATCGCCTCTCGACATCTACGCCTTGGGAAATTTATAATTCCCTTTGCATTATACTCATTTCCTTAACTAGTAGGCACATCCCAATCCACTAGTGTTTGTTTAATCAACCTCTTACTCAATTTCACTATGCGGCAATGTCCCCTTATATTTAATCAACCACCCTATATTTAATCGATCATTAATTCCATCTTAAGTGTCCAAAAAGGAAAGTGTCTTTATCCATTGTTGCAATTTGAACTAGCTAAGACAAGGTGCCCACCTGGGTTGGTAATATTTGCAATAACAACTTTTGAATCCATTTGTTTCATCTAGTTTAAGCTACACACAACTAGACTTGCATATATATCATTAAGAAATTCACAAGAAAGTATCAAAAGTCTCTCAAAGAAGACACAAAACATGATGAAATCCAATGTAAATGAAATTGGATCATGAATGAATTAAAGAAAATTTAAAATAGGCATGTCTTTGAAATACACATGCAAAAAAGTGTTAGAAATCCACTCATGTAATATTTTCAATACAAAAAAATATTTTGGGTCCAATATAATAGAAACCACTATTGACTTTTGGGCACAACACTTTTCGCAAGTCACCACACAACATTTACCAATTAGTTGCAACCGAAATTTTCTCCCAATCTATCTATCTCCTCTTCCTAGACATTCTCTCACCTCATAAACTCCTTGACAAAACTTATGCAACAACATCAACAATTCCATTCACTACCTCAAACACGGTGCCTCATGCATCTCCCTTCCAGCAAGACCCAGGCCCTCCACTTCCTCTCCCACCCATTATTGGCAATAATATTTTCTTTAAACGCCAAAGCCCTTTATACCTAGGTTCATCAAACAACAAATACTACTTAGAGGTAGAGGAGGACTCCCAAGTTATATTTTGTTTTTTGAATGAAAAAAAATAAAGAAAAACCACCACCGAGATGTCAAAATAAAGATAAATGAAATACAAAGACCATCAACCCCCGTAAGCTCCATTGTTTTCAAGAATAATAAGAAATAATAGGAGGATAACATATTTCTAGAAGATCTGGAAATCGACTACAAACTTATATAGATATGGTGGCTAGTGAAGATCAAGGAGCAAAAACAGTTACCACCTTGTGCAAAGACATGAGACGACTAAATAAAATTAACATGAGTCGCCTCCCCATATCTACCCATTATGAAAGTTATAGTTGCATTTGCATTTGATTCATTGTCTTGATAAGTTGGAACATCCCACTCCACCATGATTAGTTTAATTAATTTGTCCCTCAATTTTACAATACAGAAATACCCCCTCATCTTGAATACACCACCCATATTTAATTTCATTCTGAACTTTCAAAATAAAAAGTTGTCTTTATCCACCCCAAGATATGAACCAATGACGAAAAGTTACTTTGGTGGAGATTTAATCTCAACAATATTAATAACAACTTTTGAATCCATTTTATTGAATTTACCTGGTTTAAGTTGTGCACAACTTTACTTGAAAATATATCATTAGGAATTTCGTGACAAAGTATACAAAATTCTTTGAAGAATACATAAAACATAATGAAATCCAACATCATAAATTCATTGTCTTTACAAATTGGAAAATCCCACTCCACAATAATTTGTTTAATTAATCTCTAATCCAGATGGATATCGGTGGCCACCCACCTTTTCCAACTGGCTCAAAATGGTTTTCTGGCAATTTTGGCAATTTACTATTTTTAGCAGTTTTCACTTCCGGGGCCATTTTGAGGGCTTAAATGAAGGTTTTCCGAGATAGTCCCAACTCAATGATAGCATATGGCATGATTGAGGCCCAAAAATGAATCTCATCGGCGATACCTTTCCAACGGGCTATCATACGCCTAAAACGGAGATCGTATGCAAAAGTTAAAACCCCGGGAAGTTAATGTACTAACTTACCCAAACGGGGCCCACATGACTTTTGGCGCTTCATCTCCTAGGGTTAGGTTTTTGGATGTCTAGGGTTTTTGGTATTCCTGTTTATTGTAAAAGGCCTTCAGATCCTCATTGTAATCTTTTTCTTGTGAATGAGCCCAGACGTCACATCTATTTTCATAGATAAGCCGCCACCATTCCAGCAAGCTTGTTTCCGCTGCATTTTACAATTTCAGCTTATTTCATTATTGAATAGAAAACCAGTTTTATTGTATCTCTGTTATTTTGTGTTAAGAATCTGTTAATAATCTGTATTCATTTCGTTCTGCTCATAAAATCCGAATCAATCTCCCACTCAATTTCACAATATAGAAATAACTCCTCATCTTTAATCCACCACCCATCTTTAATTCCATTA
The DNA here is from genome assembly GCA_010110895.2 of Picea sitchensis. NCBI lineage: Eukaryota > Viridiplantae > Streptophyta > Pinopsida > Pinales > Pinaceae > Picea > Picea sitchensis. The sequence goes on along the minus strand of SNQJ01S0012932.1, from coordinate 64,300 downwards.
TGAACTTTCAAAAAGAAAAGTTATTTGTATCCACCCCTACAAGATATGAACAAGTGACAAGTTTCCTTGGTGGAGATTTAATCTCAACAATATTAATAATAATAAATTTTGAATCCATTTTTTCAATTGGGTTTAGCTCGGGTGGTTGGGAGGAGTGATTGTTATCATCCCCACCCAAGTTCAATTCCCGCAAGTGACGTGTTGAGCTTATAATGAGTATATTGTTGTAATGGATTCAATCCCTATTGTTGACCGGCCTTATGCCTTGAAGATTCTAGGGTTTACACTAGGTACCATCGTCAAAATGAGGGGAAGCACTTGGAGGTTTTCCCTGAGCTTTGTATACAAAATTCTTCTGAGAATACACAAAACATAATGAAATCCAACATCATAAATGAAGTGGGTCAAGTGATTTAAAGACAACTTAAAATAGGTGTGACCTTTGACTATGCATGCAGAAAAGTGTAACAAGCACACTCATATAATATTTCCAACGTGAAAAAATATTTTGGAGTCTACACTATAGCACATCACTATTGACTTTGGCCACAACCCTTATCACAACTTACCACACAACCATCACCCCTTACCATGAGATCTACCTAGCAACAGAGACCAAAATTCCCTCTCCCACTCTACATGTCCCCACCTATGCATCCTCTCTTTCTTGAACTCATTAACCCCTTACCTATGTAACAAAACTAACAATTTTAGTCACTACCCCTAACCTATAGCCTCATGAATCTCCCTTCTAGCTCAACCCAACCTCCACATCCTCTACCATGCACTTATGTAAAAAAAGAATACTAAGCATAAAGGTTTATACACCCCAACATAGATTCATGTGATCTTTTAAGCACCAACATATTTGCATCTCAATTTCTTTTTTGACCCCTCTTGATGCTCAATAGGTTTAGAATTAAGATGGATCTATGTTAGTTTATTTGTAAAAGTTGTTCATAGTTGGATCCATCTAATATCATATACTACCTTGAGGTAAAATAGAACTCGCAAGTCTATTGTGTCTTTTGACACAAAAACACTAAGGAGAAATCACCACCGCATAGTCAAAACACCGATAAATGATATGCACAACCTATCAAAATTCTTGCATCCATTACTTTCAAAAAAATCAAAAGCAATAATAGGAGGATAGCATATTTTTCTAAATGTGGCAATTGACTACAATCATATATAGATAGTGTAGATAAGATCAAGAAGTAAAAGAAATTTCCCCCTTGTGCAAAGCACCAAGAGGACTAAATAAAATTGACATGAATCACCTACACCTTAGGCAAGTTAAAACTTGATTTGGAATCAATTCATTTCCTTAACATATAGGCACGTCCCACTCCACCACAATTTGTTCAATCAAACTCATTCCATTTCACAATGTGGCAATATCCCCTCATCGTTAATCTACCACCCTTTGTTTAATCAATCTTAATTCAATTGTAAACTTTCGAAATAAGAAGATTGTATGCACCTTTTGGTGGAGATTTAATCTAAACTCTATTTCCAATAATAGCTTTTGAATCTTGTTTATTGAATCCCAGTTTAAGCTATGCACAATTAGGCTTGCAAATATATCATTGCAAATTTCACGACAAAGCATAAAAAAACATTCAAAGAAGACTCAAAACATGATGAAATCCAACTTAAATTAAGTTTCGTGAGTGAATTAAAGACAATTTGAAATAGGTGTAGCCCTACACTACACATGAAGCAAAATGTGTGAAACCTACTCATATAATATTTTCAGTACAACAACATATTTTAGAGCCAACACAATATCAAATCATTATTGACTTTAGCTGTAAGACCCATCACCACATGATACACAAATATATCACCACTCCCCCTACAACATTTATCAAGGCATTGTGGTGAAAACTTCCTCTCCAACTCTATCTATCTCCTCATGTATTCACTCTCACCTTGTGAACTCCTTGACCCCTTGCCTACGCAGCAACATTAACAATTTCAGTGACTTACACCAACCCAATGCCTCTTGAATCTCCCTTCCAACTCGATGCATGCCCTCCACATCCTCTCCCATTTCTCTAGTGCTCATCCCAAGTTCTCACAACCAAGCCCCCTTGTCCATTGACGTCCTTCAAATGATATCATATGACCGTGCATTGACCCCTCCATAGTGATCAATGGCAACTAAGGAGCTTGCTTCTCTAGCCCCTCACTTGGATTCAACATTTAGTGTCAAAATGACTTGACTTTCTCTCTTTTTTAATGTACATTGCTTTAGGTTTTTAAGTATTTTTCATGTATACTGTATACCTCTTCTTTTTCACTAGCAACTTAAATATTTATCTATTTTTTATAATGTATCCATAGGAGTTGCTTTTGCACTCTCACTAAATAACAATATTTGATGTACTTTTTTAGTCCCCCCAGCCAACTTATTGTGGTCATTCATCAAACATTAATAAAATTATCTAATTGTATATTATCTCTAAACATCAAAACACTTCATAATTGTTCCATCTACACAACATATACTACTTAGCATAGTTTTTAAAATCGGATCCAAACATTGACTAGAGACAAAATATACTACTTAGCATATTTTAAAGCTTTCAAACCATGATTCCAAATCATTAGAGACAAAATATGCAAATTTTGCTCATCTATATACCATGTAAGTGTTAATATTATGGTAGCTGCAGGAGGTATTTACCTCCACGTGTAAACCTGACAAGAATAGAATATTCCGAGAAGCAAGAAGAAACACTAATTAGTTGGCTAATAACCCTAGAAGACAAGTCGGCTCAAGAGGATAATTTTTATTAGGTTATTAGCCTCCAAGAGAAGAAGTCGGCTAAAAGAAATATTATATACTAAGTAAATAGGCACCCAGAATGAAAAGTTGGCTCAGGGAATCTGCCAGATTTAGTATAAATACAGGAGGCCAGTCTTCATTCTGGCAAGCATTCTCAGAACTGCAGTAGCACACTTGTGCGCACTGCAGTTGGGCAGTTTTGTGCGCAAGTTCTGGAGAAGTTGTCGCCATTCTATAGTCTCGATCTTCTCTGGGTTTGGACTTTTTGATCAATTTTTGTTATTCTTGCTTGGTGCGCTATCCTTGGAGAGAGGTGCTCTATCTTGTTTGGCTATCTAGCCTAGGGTTTGCTTCCGGAATGATTCTCTGTCAAGGTTAAGGTGCTCGGGGGTGGCTTCGGCCTATGGTTGGGTGACAATAGTGATATTGTCTATGGTTAAACGAGCACATCCATTATATTCTAACAGGTTATGGGCCCACACCTCCTTCATTCATCTAACCACTGGAAGGGAGCATAGCCATAAGGATACTAAGCTTGTTGAAGAACTGTCACTAGGGTTTCTAGCAGGAGCAGTTACTAAAGCACTACCGCTAGGGTTACTAGCAGGTGCAGTTGCAGAAACCCTAACCCTCTCGTTAAGGCACCTTAAGTGAAGCGATTGACCTAATTTTCGGATAGACTAGTGTGCCCTAGCCTAGCACATCTCCTGGTACTCTCAGCAAGCTAAGCCGTCAAGTTTGAGTTTTTGGTCAAATCTAGGGTTGACCAAGTCAAAGCAGACATGACTTACTCTATGAAGTCGGAAAACAAGTTAGAAGGGGCTTCTAACTTCAGAGCATGGAAGACAAGGATTGACCTCATCCTTGCCAAAAATAAAGTGTCGGATATCGTGAAAGGAAAGATCGTGGAACCAAAGTTTGAAGAAGGAAAAGAGAAGGAACCTCAGAACGTTGCAGTTTTGGAGANATGGGCTAGCGTGTTCATCAGATGGACGTGAAGACTGCTTTTCTCAATGGAGTCATTGAGGAGTAGGTGTATGATGAGCGCGAGAGGGATTTAAGGTCAGTGATAGGGAGACGCATGTTTGCAGATTGAGGAGAGCCTTGTATGGGCTCAAGCAGGCACCTCGAGCACGGTACTCAAGGATAGACAGCTACTTGAGGGAGATGGGTTTCCAGCGGAGCGAGGCAAACCCAAATTTGTATTTTCTTACAGGGGAGGCACCTCTCATACTAGTGTTGTATGTAGATGACCTATTTCTGACAGGGGATGAGTAGTTGATGGCAGACTGCAAGACAAATCTTGCAGCTGAGTTTGAGATGAAATACCTTGGGTTGATGCATTACTTCCTTGGTCTGGAGGTCTAGCAGCAGGATGAGCACTTCTTCTTGGGACAGAGGAAGTATACAGTTGAGATCTTGCGTAGGTTCAGGATGACAGATTGTAGGCCCATGTCTAAGCCTCTAGTCACAAACTGGAGGAAGATTGATGCATCAAATTCAAAGACAGTAGACCCCACTGTCTATCGTCAATTGATTGGATCGCTCATGTATCTGGTCAACACTCGGCCAGATATCGGCGTTGCAGTAAACTCTTCGAGTCAGTTCATGGCGGACCCTCGGAGAGTACATTGGATTGCTACAAAGCATGTGCTTTTCTACTTGAGAGGTACAGTGGAGTACGGATTGTTGTATCAGCGCAGTGGTGAAGTGAGATTGGTAGGCTTCACAGATGTTGATCGGGCAGGATGTGCAGAAGACAAAAAGAGTATTTTGGGTTGTTGTTTCAGCATTGGATCGGGCATCATTTCCTGGTTCAACTGGAAGCAGCATTCAGTGGCATTGAGCTCTGTTGAGGTGGAGTATATGGTTGCTAGCTTGACAGCATGTGCGCACTGTGGTTGAGAAAGTTACTCTTGGGACTGTTCGGGCAGGAGCTAGAGGCTACAGTCATACACTGTGATAATCAGAGTTGCATCATGCTCTCTGAGAATCCTGCGTTTCATAATCGTAGCAAGCACAATGATATCAGGTATCACTTCATCCAGAATTGTGTACAGAGAGGAGCCGTGAGGCTTGACTACATACAAACTGCAGAGCAAATGGCAGATATTTTCACCAAGGCACTGAGCAAACAAAAGTTCGTGAAGTTCAGGGATCAGATGGGGTTGAGGCAAAATCCCTTCCTCGCTAAGAGGGAGTGTTGAGAATGTAGCAAGGAAGGTCTTCCACTAGATTGCAGCATCCTAGCATGGTGGGGGACAATGAAACACAAGCCAAGTTGATTATTTAACTTTTTCTAAAGTCGAACATAGGAAAAGGACTATTGATGTGTTATATTCTTCAATTGACTTTATTGAGCACCTTTTCTAAGGTTCAAGTGAAAAATAATTTAAGTTGCGGTCTTTTAATCTTGACCATTCATCTAATCATGAGAGAGAGAGTTAATCTCAGCCCTTAATCATTTTGGGATTAGGGTTTCACTTGCTCATGGAAGTGTAAGGAAATCAATTTGGCTAGGAGGGCGCATTATTCACTTGAGAGAGGGTGAGTTTCAGCAAGAAGAGGAGATTCGCTTGAGGGTTTGCTAGAGAAGAGTTGCAGAGAAGACGGAGGAGAGTTCTAGCAGGTGGATTGACTAGTTTTCTCAGACATTTGCAGAGGTCGTACTACAGATCTGAGAGTGTCGCATGTGTGACGCAGAGACAGCGCAGCTGGGCCGTACGATTTGCGCAGAGGCTCGTTTGTTGGGCCGATTTTGTGTTGTTGGGTTCAATTTGGTTTGGAGAGGGCCATACAATTGATTGGAAGAATTTTCGTTGGGATTTCCTCAGCCATTGCTGTAACTCGATCTGCTCTGTAAGAGATCTCTATATTTTCTGCTGCAATAATAAAATCCACAAACTGAAAAACGGGTTTTCCCATATTGGGTTTTTCCTGGGTTTATTTTAACCAAAAATATTGGTTTTCTCATGTGATGTGATTGTTGTTACTCTCTACAGTGTTCCTAGTATTTATTTCTGCTGTGTGATTTTATTTTCTGTGAAGAAAACCTAGCTGTAATTGTAAATTAGCAATTTCAGAAATTTGAATGTGCTAAATAAATTTCTGGGTAGTAGAGATTGTTGAAGCTTATGGTTCATCTTGCTGGGTTTTAGTGGATTCACATGTGATGATAGCAAATGGAAACCTATTTGTTGTCTTTCCTCATTGCAACAATTTGTGCTCTTTCCTTCCTTAGTTCTTATCCCTGCATAGGGATAAGGTCCTCATCCAGGTAAATCATGGTGCGGAAAAAATAAAGCTTCCATGTAGCCCTCAAAGAGCTTAGAAGGTCATCAACATACCAAAGGTGAATAATAAATGTTGAATCTGCAGTTATCCAGGCTTTGCCTAGGGAGATATTAGCCAAGCCCAAAGTGTAATTAAGGAAGGTTTTCCTTGGTAATACGGGATAAAAAGGCTTTGGAAGGCCCCAAACCTGGAGATTGAGTTCCCTAGCTCTCCTAGCATGCTCCACTTAGAACTTTTCTTGTACAACGAGTTCTATGATTGGATCCCTCTGCCCCCTAACCACTTGCACCCACAAGTTCTATTTGTCAAATTGTTTCTGTAGGGACTGTTGATGGGCAGTTGTCTTGTTCTTCAAATTCTTCTGCAATAAAATTATCTCTCATTATGAAAGTTTTCCATCCCTTCAAAGGCATGGGGTTTGGAGGTTCTGTCTTCAAGGGTCTGCAGTTGGTTAAGGAATTTAATGGAATATTAGAAATCTATTGATAAAAGAGTAATTGGTAGGTCCAGCGAATACAGACAGATCATATTTTCACAATCTACCAGCTCCCCAACTGTCATGAAGGTTATATAAGAGACATGCTGAAGACAGATGAATTAGTAATTCTCAATGAGTTTTATAGAAAATATCATTCCCCTCCTATGCTCTAGTGATGATCCTCTGTACAAGTATGCCTTTAATAAAGCATACTTATACTTTTCCTTCTGCATTTGGTTGTGTTGGTATTTGTTCCAAATCATCTGTATTTCTGTCTTTCTCGTATTATTTCCATATGTTCTCTCAATGTTACTCTGGATTGTGCAACTCAGGCAATTACCTAACGAGTTACCCGTTTAATATTACAATAATCACCCATTCAAAACCTTGGACAAGATTAACATTACTCAAATATTTCCTTTAATATATGAAATCCTCGTCTCATGCCAACAGAAGTACAATATTAGGAGCTATACCTCTCAGCATTCCACTAACTACATAAAAGTAGCAAACGTGTTTGTTCAGCATAAAGTAGAAAGCATGTTTATCAGGCATTCCTTTGCAAATATGGCATGCCAAAATATAGAAAACATAAAGGAAATGGCATATCAGAAGATGCTAGGGGAAAAAAATGAAAAAACTGCCCTGCCTGTTCAAGGTACATCACTCTGCATTGAAAAAGGGTACGCTGCACTAAGGAACTCGGCAGTGCAATCACTTCAACCCTTTCATCCTTACCAAGATCCTTAAAGTAGTCCCTGTATCTTGTTATATCTGCAGTTGCAGACATTAGTACTAACCTGCATAACATTAGAATTGTATCATTCCAAGAGTCAATAGCATGTTTAGATCACATGTTATGATGGTGACCTACATGTAATCACAAACCAAATTGGTACATAAAATCTAATATTTAATACCAAAAATTAGATAAAATAAACTTACTTCTACGAATTTCTCAAGCCAAAACAAATACTCATTTGACACCTCGTAGGTATGACAAAAATATTTTAATGAACTGGGAAGTGAAGGAGGATAATTTATAGAATGTGTGAAGCCGAGGAAGCATTATTTTAATACTTTGTATTTGTATATTTTCCAACATGGCAAGGACAACATATTAAAATCCAAATGTCCACACCCACTCCTGACAAGCATTCAAACTGTGCCATTATCCATCTTAACAGAATCCTTGAAATATTCAAAAAGATAAAAACTTTAAAGGTTAATTAAATGTATATTAAACTAAGACAGACTTGACAAAATCCATTAAAATTCTTTTAGAATGGGAGAAAAATTAAAAAGTCCAGAACTACAGCTAGTCAAGTTGAATGTGACCCAAAACATTTGTTCTTTATAGTGGATAGAATCTGTTTTCCTGGCGATAGTTATTAAGAAAATAGTGTTTATTTCTATTACAGTTACGGATGGGGTTGACCTCCCTTGAGACATAAATACAACAAACTTTAGCAGGCTTCTCTTGCCAGAAATCCAAGTCTTTAATGACTAGAAAAGAGCATTTTTTAAACAGTTTAAATGTGATGGTACCAAGACATGCTTACCACCAGTAACCATTGGTTCAATCTATGTAAATATATGACTCATTTGCAAACCACTGCACATGTCATTCCACCATGTGCAGATATATCCCTGATCCATGTGACTAAGGCTGCATTACCTTGGGGGGCAGTCTTACCATGGTTCCTCTTTTTAAGCACCACCAAATATAAAGAACAAAATGTCAAAGAAATTCAGGACCAAAAAGAAAAAGATTCCCATAAGAACATAATCACTACCTGATCTTATTGTTTCTCAACATAAACTGTTTTACGCATGTTAGAACCAGGTCAGATTCAACTGATCTTTCATGCACTTCATCCAGAATAAGCACCTTGTATCGCAAAAGTGCAGCTAGCCCTTCACCTCTTAGCTCCTCCAGTAAGACACCGGAAGTTTTAAAGATAATTTTTGATCTGAAAAAAAAACAGGAACATATCATATCTAACCACAAAAGCGTGGTCTTGAAATTAAGTAAATCTGCACTAAATAAAAATTTGGAAATTTCAAAAATATTGGTTTCTGGGTCGAGCTATGATGTGTGTGCATGTCAATGACAGTGTGTCGTGTGTGTGTGTGTGTGTGAGAGAGAGAGAGAGAGAGGATATTCAAGTAAATAATACATGAAAAAACACTAAAAAGACCAAATACCAATGCATTTCTAGAAAGCATTTTATGATCTAATCCATTAAAAATCCTTAGTTATTATCACACAATGGAACTTCTATTCATATAGGACAATCAAAGATAGCCATAGAGGCAAATTTTGGTTTATCCAAGATGCCTTGATATTAAATTTTCACTTTGCAGAAGATGGACAGGGAACAGTTTGCAAAGGAGCTAAAATCTTCTTAAATGAAGACCTCAAAGTTGTGCAGGTTGATCAATGCAAAAAGGCAATGGCACATTTACATGAGGTCAGAAGGAAAGGGAATAAACAGGGTACATAAGGGCCATGCATGGATACAGGATTATCCCATGGCCAAATGGGGAGGCCACAGCCTCATTGTACATGACACCAAACCACCCCAGGGACTTATGCTTGTCAATATAAGGTTACTGGTTGGGATACTGGAACATTATGGTCCTCCCTCCAAGCACCGTCTGAGATGTCATTCCAGATAGAGAATTGGTTTTTCTCAAAGAGACACAAACCCAGAGATGCAAATTCAAAAATTCCACCTCAACCTTGAGGTTTACCGGATCTATTTCCTATGAACTTTCACCCTTACGGATGAATCTAAAATATAATTTGCGGCAGCATATACCTCTCTTCTTTTCAACCAAATATACAAGGCAGCCCAAGAAAATAAATACCTTACAAGTGCACTTCAATGGAACAATGTTTCCAACCCTTGGGGCACACTTCCCAAGCATATACAAATCTGAAAATAAGTTATAACAACAGATTATTACAGCAGTAAATCTGTCCCTTTAACTTCTATATGTTTGTTAAATCACATAACAAAATCTGCTTTATGTTATGTCAAATCAACATGCACAACCAGCACTAGAAACCAGTGTTATCAGAACCAAACTGAAACCAGCAAAACCGGCCAGTCTGATTGGTTTTGGGACCTTCCCAGTCCGGTTCAAGGTCTTGGACCATTTTTGGCCTGTTCTATACGGAACTGTCCAGTTTCGTACGACGCCATATGGTGCAACTAGGAACAACAAAAACTTTAATTTAAAAAAAAAAAATAAGTTACTTGCAAGCACAATACCTAACACTAGGGCTGTTAGAATTTAAGGGCAAAAAGTAGACTAACTAGAAACAGAAATATTTTTATAAATTTCCAATCATTTGCTACTGTAATTCTGGATCAGCAACACATCAAAATTTCTGATGCATAATCTAATAACATAAATCAGTAAGTAGCATAACATTTACCTGAGTATTACTTTAGCTGAAACAAGGAACAAAATTACCTGATATGCTGCTGTTACCTTCCTTAATGTATGCTCAGAAAAAGTTTAATAGATCATGGATCAAACCCTCGGGGTAGATCTCATCATGATCATAGGGACAATGCCAAGAAGAACTTTTAGGATAGTAAACCAGAAAACAACTCAGCAGGCTGAAAATCTAAAGACCATGCCACTGTCAAGTAATAGGGCTGAAAGCAAAACAACACTGTCCAGCCTAGGGCTGGAAAAGAAACCACAAACAGCCTTAATACTTTCAGCCCAGGAAGCACAGAAGTCTGCTACAACAAAGGCAAAAATACCAGCAGTTCCAGGGCAGCCCTAACAAACCTGTTCAAGGTACTAGGGCTGCTAGCAGACAAGGTAAGGCAGCACACAAAGGGCGGCACCAGAAAAATTATGAAGGAAGCACCATCTAGGCAGCAAGGCGGCACAATCAACCCAGCAAGAAGGTACCAGAACAGCAACAGCAACAAAGAAATCCTTTACGGCTGGCTGGGAAAGTCTCCTACAGGTCAGCGGCAGGCTAAACAGTCATAGCTAATATGGATAAACCCACAGTAGTTGGAGCAGACCAAGAACACACAAGATAGGAGCTGAGAGAACCCAAAATAAATCTGTCCAGAAGAGCCGCAGAAAACTAGTAACCCTATCCAGAAGAGCTGAAGCAAAAACCTCAGTCTTTAACTTGGCTAAGAGAGTGAGTGAGTGTAACAAGTGAGGGATAGGTCACTCTTTTATAGTTTTAGGTAGGTAGGTTAGGGCTAACATATTAGTCCTCTTGCCATAACTTTAGGGTTAAGTTAATACCTAACAAATAAAGAAATAATTTTACCAATTTAAAAAAACAAGTGGTAAATCAAAAAAGTCAACAAGGTAATAAAACAAGTTGATGAGAAGGGTTTCAAGATCAAGGCGGCCAGCTTTCTTTAGGAAGATCAAGGCGGCCAGCTTTCTTTAATGGCAGTTTTGTCCACATGAGTCTTATAAGCTTTTATCATCCCAGCATACGAGGAGAGGCAATGATGTGAGCATGCCTTTCTTCTTAACTGCTCCTAGGTCACATGGACCATCCTGGGAGAGAAGAAGGTCACACATCATCTCGGCTTGGTACTCAGACCAAGAAACTACCTGGTCCCAGACCAGGATACCCCAGAACACATTTGGGGGCCCTAGATCACAACTAGGGTCTTAACCACCAAGGTACACAACCAAGGATCAATCCAAGCGCTGAGAAAGGATTCCCTAGAACACATCCAGGGGCCCTAGAACACATCTAGGGACTTATATCATCAAACTGCTTGGTCCCTGACCAAGAACCCCAAAAATACATTGGGGGCCCAACTAGGGTCTTTTGTCATGGCTCTAACTGCTTGGTCCCAGACCAAGAACCCCAGGAGTGTACTGGGGGCCCTAGATCACAACTAGGGTCTTTGCCATCCTCCCGAAGAATGGCTCTTGCAACTGCATTAATTTTAACAAGGGCCCTACTAACGCTATTTAAAGAGGTCCCCCCCCTCCATTTCACTCACCCTAGTAATTAATGGTAATATTAAACTCTTATATCAATATTCTCCTTTATCTTTCATTTTCTATCATTTTACTTAAATTTTTAACATTACCATTAATTGTTTCAGAACATTTGAAAGTGGTTCCAACCTCATTGGAATTCATATGGAGAAAGTAGAATTTTAGATCCCAATCAAAATTCAGCAGACTTAACATTTTTTAGGATTTCAAGATTGGCAGGATTGCAACATTTCCACTGGTTCTATCATGTATGAGGGTATGGAACTGGCATTTAATCAAGAGCACCAAGCCCTCTATGTACCTCAATGTTGGTGGCATTGACTGTTGAACTCCTCTACCATGACCCAACAAGTAAAATCATTGATTAGGCATGTTAAGATTTTTCTATCTTATTTTAATGCTTAGAGGGTGATACTAATGATGAGGATCCTAATATAAGGAATGATTTTGATGATATGTAGTTAATTGTTGTAGCATGATTTTTTTTGGACTCTAGAGGCCATTTAGAACCTCTTTGTTGATGTATTTTGGTTCAAAGATGGATTGCACCTCGATGTTATTTTGGTTAAATGCACCCTAACTGTATACATGAGAAAATTTGCATATTTGTGTATAAATGGCTTAGATTCAAATGGATGCACATGAATATATTTTTTTTTCAAAATTTGAATATTTTATGTATTTTTGGGTCGACCAGTCTTTTGGTCCGGTTCCAGACCAATTCACATTTTTGGAGTCGACCAATTCAATGACTGGTCTAGTTCTGATAAAATTGCTAGAAACTACTCAATCATAGAGATAACATAAGCTGAAAATTAGATCTGCAAGTACACAAATTTTGAACAGCGGAAACACTTCATATATATGGATAAGATGAAGTACAAGTACATACCAAATGCTTAATACAAGCTGGTACAAGTCATGCTCTCCAAGCCCTAGCTAGGGAAACCATAAGAAAATGCTAGCAACCAACTCCTAGCTAGGAATCACTACCAATTAAAGTTGATCACTCCACCAAAGATCCACAACAAGCTAGCATATGCACCAACAAGTCCTCCTTGGCACCTTCACTTGCATCACACAAGTGTACAAGTCTCAAGATAGTCTCCCTCTATCTTCTCCACATCAAGCACTCCAAGAAGTACTCGGGTTTCCAAATGCCACAAAACCCTAAACGTCTTCTTTCACAAGAACTAGTCCTCCCTTGTCTTCTTAGGGCAAACCCTAACCCTAATATTCTTCTTGAATCACCTCAAGAACCCTAGCACTCAAGACAAAAAAGCAAATTAGTATAAATGAAAAGACAAGCTTGCTCTACTTCTCACATCTCTAATACAAACGTTTGATCGATATGAATGAATGAAAAGACTTTCTCCTCCCTTTAAAGTTTATCTATGTGAAAGGTGAGGAAGGCCAACAATAATAAAGTGGACCATGTGCACACCAAGCAACCTAACTAAACAGTAGATAGGTCCACATCTGCAGCACTCCAACTCTAAGTGATGCATGTCAAGCAACAAGGTATGCACGTCCATCAAGCAAGAGTTCCAAGGTGAGCACTCCATAAGAAGTGTCCAATGTTCCACCTCCAAAGGCCTCCAATACTCAAACGCTCCCTCCTAAGCCATGTGTACCTCTGGGTCCACTCCTCAACCCAAGCATCCCCAAGTCAAGCACAAGCCTCCACGCAAGCTACAAAGTGTCCCCATGCTCCCTAGGGCTCGATGCCCCCCTCCTAGATCCCCAACGCTCCTTCAAGTGGGTCATTGTCCCAAGCAATCAACCAAGCTCTCCATGTGTGCACCACATGAATAAAGTCATTAAGCTACATAGTTCTCCAACCATTGAAGGAAGTGCGGCACATAAGCATCAAGTCAAGGTCTAGCAATCCATAAGTAAGCTATCTCCAATGTGTATGTCCATCACAATACAACCAAGGGTAACCAACACACCATGCACTCCACATTACATGAAGCATTCCCAGTCATGGTGTAAACACTTTCAGAGTAACAACAGAAGTTGACAATAAATAGACAAGAACAATATACCTTCCTCACGACCATGTAGACTTGAGAAGCATTTACTCCACTCTATAGTTCTAAACAATATTAGAATCCTAAACAAGAAGATACACCACTAGAAACCCTCCAAAAGTAACTGGATCAGATATAGTCTTGCCAAGGGTTCATCACCTAGAACCACAGTTGGCATCTTTGTGGCAGATCATGAACAAAATTGCAACCAAAATATATACCAATTCTTCACTAGTAAAGGTTTTCTATTCCTGAACTGCATCCTATCAGGAAAGGATCCACTATCTTTTGGCACTTTACCATGTTTTGTAAAAATCTTGGCCTTTCTGTTATATGAATGATTCAGAACTGCTTTCTGTCAAAAAGTTTTGAACTGAAAACAAGACTCCTGTCAAGCCATCTCAAAATAGCATTCTTTGTAGCCTCAAACCATGATAAGTTAATTATTACAGTATGCTGCAAGTTGCTTGCTTACTGAAGATAGTAATAGATGGCAACAAAACTCACCAGAAATGAATACATTTCCAATAAATTCAAGTAATAAATGCACATTACTCACTGAGTAGCAATTACACTGCACAGAGGAAGGAAATAAATTAAATACCGAGCTGATGTGACCTTTAGCTGACCAATTTGATAGCCAACATCTTCCCCAACTTCGCACCCACGTGACTCGGCAACCATCTTGGAAATGGAAACTACTGCGAATCGCCGTGGCTGTGTACATAAGATTGGCTCCAAACCTTCCTCTAAAAGGATCTGGGGAACTTGAGAGCTTTTTCCTGTGGTCACAAAAAAACTCACTGATCAATTCCATTCTCATTCCAAAATTTATTATGCATAATGAATGCTACAAGGAACTTTGTAGTGAGTAAAACAGAAATAAACCAACAGTAACATATTAGTTTCAATTGCAAAGATACTCAAAAAACACACACACTGCTTCAACTTCCAAACCCTGACAAGGGCTACCATTTCTGTTTTAAACATGTGACAAGATTATGGACCTGAGATCCATTATTGAAAATTAAGACAATTTAACGAGGTGACATACTGTTTTGCATATGTTCCTCTAAGGTTTTTTCATGCATTTTGAGCTTTTAGTGTTAGCATATACTATATTTACACTACATCTTTTAGAAAATAATTTAGATGACTGACTTTTGTTTTGATAGTCATAGATACTGGAGCTGAAAGCTTGCACCAGTGGCAAATTACCAATTTCTTGTGTCAACATATCAAGGGATGCATCAATATTGACATGGAGGTCAACAAAAGTTGATACCAACATTGGCAAATGTTGAAGAAGTCAATGTGGATACAAATAAACAAGATGGTTGACAAGCAAGGATCCGAATGGAATATGTTATTACCACTCGGTCATGCAGTTAATGATATGTCACCATTAGTTGGTTATTCAGTTAAAACTAGGAAACATGTGGCTCAATCAAGCCTGCCATTGAAGTTGTTGCTCAAGCAACCTAAGTGTATAAATATTGCTATGGTTGAATAATCCCAGTAATTGAGCATGTAGTTCAGTACCTGATGATGTTCATTGCTCATAAGAGAGTGTAATAGGTTGGTCAAAGAAATCCTTTGATCTTCTGATGTACTGTAATCCTCTGTGCTACAAAATATAAAGAACATTAAAAGGGTATTTCTGATATATCCAGAAATCTTTGTGTCTCATTGATTGGTTGTTGCCTATGCTTAACAGAATAGGCTAGCCAATCTTGTTCAATTGTTGAATTTCCACTACATATGTAAGTGTCCTTCATCCAACGATTGGTATTAGAGCTACATTCCAAACCAACAAGTAGCATCAAAGCTTAAGTGCCTAGTGGGTATGTCTCTATATGAACTCGGTAGGTCAGTTCAAAGACTGGACATTTAGTGGGAAACGTCTGATTCAATGCCATAGCCATAGCAACGTAAAGATCAGAGTTGTGGAATGGTTTCACAGAGAGATTTCTAACATTTATAATAAAAAAATGGAGTCATATATCTGGGTGAAAGAATTGTGTCGGGTGATTGCTGAGAACAAAGACCCCAACACAAATGTGGATGATTGGAAGAGAAAGGATGAGAAAATTAGGTCAATGATCTGTCCGGAACATGAGTTCAAGTCAAGAAAAGATGGGAGGCTCTTATCGAGGTGCATGAGAGAAAGACAGTTGCAAATAGGAATTGTTCGTCACCAGAATAATAATGTTAAGATGGTAGGAGTGTCAGTAACGGTGCACACCGGAATAAGTGGGTCAAGCAGTCAGTTTCAACTAGTGTGGATCTGAAAAGAAGAGTAGATTGATATCGTATTAAATAATTTGCTCAGGTCGTGGGAAATTGTTGTTCTATTGTTGGATAATATGGACAACACTTTGTTTCTCAGCAAGTTAATTGGCAGACTGTTACAAGAGAACAAGAGGTAAAAGTTTAAACATGAACGACTCAACTTAAGGATCAGTGTTGTACTTGCAGAATTCCGCCACTGCTAAGCTGGTGGGATTGACAAATAGCATAAAGGACATTATGAACTATGGGTGTCGCAACCAAAGGATATGTGAAGAGTCAATACCCTAATAGAAAGAGAAAGTGAAAAGTGAAACAAAAGGCCCAAGCAAATGCTAATGGTGATGGTGATCCATAAATGGTAGGACTATGGCCTCTCCATTTCGCCAACACGGATCCTCTGTGGAAATAAATAATGCTCTTTGCTGCTAATCACCAACAGGCATAAAAAAAAAAACTCTATTTCATATTTGGTTCATTACTCGGCTGCTTGCTTCAGTAGACATACCTCTGTTCAACAGAGGCTCTCCAAATCTGTTCTCAAGCTACTAGTTCTCTCCACACATCGAATGGAAGATTTGTGGCAGTGTTGCAGCTATCATTCCAGTGATCAAATAAGTGAATAATGGGTGAATAGTAAATACAACAATGCTGTATTGTATGGCACTGGAACTAATTGAAATGTTGTTTACTCATACAAACCCACCACAGAATAATAAACACCCAACAAGAAGCAATTGCAATATTGGCTGTAGAATGTGGTTAAACAGTGAACCAGCAATACACTCCACCAATTCCAACACTCGAGCAATCATTCAAACCAGTGAAGACAGCTAGGATTACAATGTAGCTCTGTTACAGTTCTCATGGTTTACATAGTATGCAAGAACAGATTAAAACCAAACTACATCCCAAGTATACACAGCCATTAACACCATGAGACACAGATTTTTTTACACTAAAAATCCAAATGGGAAAACCAGGTTCTAGGGGATTTTCATTAAGAGGAATTGATTAAAAAAAAGGTGAGCTATGCATAGAAAACCTTATGTTGTTACTCACAAGCAGAAACAAATTTAAAAGAGGATTGAACTCAACAACGATCTTTGAGCATGCATGGCCAGGCGCAATGTCTCCCTTGTCCTACGATCTTTGAGCTGACTGCCTCTTTGTCCTACAATCTCTGCTCTCTTCTCTTCCATTTCAATGCCCTTCTTCTCCACAGCCTTCATTTTTAATGGGATGCCTTGTAAGGCCAACCATCACAATGGTTCATTTCAACTTCCAAGTGAATTTTTGGACATTTCCTCAACTTTGCCCAAAAAAAACAATTAAACGCTTATTACAAAGTTTACAAAGAGATTTTGATGAGGATCGAATTCAGATCACACCTCCCCATTTGTAGACTTTTGGTCCCCAAAAGTTTCAACTCCCTTTAATCTTCTTCTCTGCCTTCTAACATCCTCCAGCAAATCTCCAAGAAAGGGCACCTCCGCTGCAAGATGGAAGAAAAGAGTTGAATAGGGCCTACCTTTGGCATAAGCCTGCTCTCCATCTCATGGCTAAAGATGACATTTGCTGCTGCAATAGGTCATTGGACAACCGCTGCTCCTTGGGCTGCAAGTGCAAGCAACTCCTCTTTCCCCTTGACCTTGACTCTCCAAGGTTTCTTCTCGGTTGTTCAATTCTTGGGATGGAGATCTGGGTGAAACCTCCAACATTTTCCCTCATGTTAACCCCTAGATTTTCACCCTTGAAAATCTTGAGGGTTAAGAGCCAGCATGCACTATTTTGGCTAGCATTCTGAGATTCTCCCAAAGTTTAGCACTTGTGTTAAGTAAGAAGTTGGTTCCCATCAGAGACAAGTATATGATCGGTACATGGTTGTTTGGTTAAGACTCAAGAATTAGAGTTAGCTCGGTTCCCCATGCATTTGAGAGAGAGGTCTACATACAACAAGTGTCACTACTTTTTAGGAGACACGGTTTGAGTGGGTCTCTTAACAGTTTGGAGCAGTTTTGAGCATACAGGGATGGTCCTTGCATGATTCTAGGCCCGATAGCACTTTTCCGAGCAACAAGCAAGAACATTCTATTTTTAGCAGTCTGAGCTCCAAGCCCAAATTCAAATTTTGAGCACACATTATGGATCCTTGAGACATTCTGAGTCTTTTGTACCTCTTTCAAGATGATTTGCCACAAATTTCTATTTTTAGCAAGTTGAGCACCAGGGCTCGCATGTCAATTCTAATTGTGGATTCAGATTCCTTGCGGAAAATTGAGTTCAATGAGTATAATATCATTGACATGCAGGAACTTTCTATTTTTAACAGTGTTTATTTTTAGACATTAGATGCATAATGGTGGTCTCCTAGTCATCTCGGATGATCCTGAAAAGTTTGGATGAGTTTCGGCAAGTTTTAAATTTTTGGGACCTGTTACCCCTTCAATCTAGGTGTAACTAAGGAGATCATGTCTTGAGGCCCACARGTAGCAGTCATGGAGTGTCGAGAGTCAAATTCAACAGTAGAGCCCATGGGGCCCCTCTTTTTCATGTTGATCACCACTCATCACCACCAGCAAAACAACATCCACTACATCGGCTTGGTCCCAGGTGACATCAAGTCTTGYTTTATAAGGTAACAAGTCTGGTGTCATGGTAAGTGTCACTTTAATATTTGAAGCATTTGAACATGTTGCAAAGAATCCTTCTTGATTATGAAACGTTTGCTTGGAAATTATACCTTTTGCCTAATTTCACCATTGTGGTTATCATTATGTCCTAGCAAGTTGGTCACCCTCGGGATAAGGGTTGCTACTGAATAGTTCCTTGAAGGGTCATCGTACCATTCTCGTCCATACTTACCACCTTTTGTTCTTCTTCCCCTTCGTTTCCTCATCTTCTAGGTTTCCGGGTCCATTGACCCAAGAAGGGATTGTATCTCATTTCATGGGAAGAGGGGGCTAAAGGATCAGAGGTGTTGTAGTTGGAAAAAGACAAAAGCCAATATTATCCTTCTAGATGCTCGCCCTTGTTAAATTTGTAGCAGAGAGAAGGTGTATGCACATGTCTATGTGTCCTAGGCATGTAGGGGACATTAAAATTACCCAAGACAGCTTTTTAATTTTGTCTAAGTCTAACTGAGGAAAGTATGAAAAATTAAAGTTCTAATTTTCCATTGACTTTATTTACCCAGTTTCTAAAGTTTACATTGGAAATAATTTAAGTTATTTTATGATCCCAAGAAAGAGATAAGATCTAATTTGGATCATTGATCTCTCTTGGAAAGATCTAGAAGGGTAAATTCAAGATTATAAAGCTAGGGTGTGGGCACTGTTAGAATATGAAAGATAGTGTGCTCATTTTACCATTGACAATACCCTTGTCACCCAACCATAGGCCGAAGCCACCCTCCGAGCACCTTAGCCTTGACAGAGAATCACTCTGGAAGCAAACCCTGGGCTAGATAGCC
>SNQJ01S0012932.1:0-36644 GCA_010110895.2 Picea sitchensis | reverse complement strand
CATAGGCCGAAGCCACCCTCCAAGCACCTTAACCTTGACAGAGAATCACTCCGGAAGCAAACCCTAGGCTAGATAGCCAAACAAAGGGTAGTGCACCTTTCCCCGAGGATAGCACATCACAAAGAGCTGATCAGATAGTCCAAACGCTACCCAAGAGATAGTCCAAGCCAAAACGTAACTGCTAGCTGCAGCAGCTGCACCGGCAGCTCTCCTCCAAACCTGCGCACAAGACTGCAACTGCACTACGCAGAACTGGCTCTCTGCAACTGCTGAGATGTGTCAAATGAGAGACTGGCGCCCTGTATTTATAGTGGTTATGGCAGACTTACTGAGGCCGACTTCTCCTTCTGGATACCTGTCTGTTCAGTATATATTAATTCTTCTGGCCGACTTCTTCTCTTGGAGGCTAATAACCTAATACATATTATCTTCTTGAGCCGACAAGTCTTCTAGGATTATTAGCCAACTCATTAGGGTTTCTCTTGCTTCTCGGAGTCTTCTATTCTCGTCAGGTTCACACGTGGAGGTAAATACCTCCTGCAACTACCATAATATCAACAGGCACAACATAGATCATTCTTTTGTGAGTGATTGAGCTGAAAGGAGGGGCGCAAGGGCAAATGAAGAAAGTTGATTTTGTAGGTGAGATCTTCTGAGTGAGGCAACGACTTCAGAGGGCCGATTTTGAGGCTAAGTGGCAGCGAAAAAGCAAGGCTGAAAAAGTTGTGGAAAAAGCAGGTCCAAAAAAGTTAGGCCGAAAAAGCATGACTGAAAAAGCTAGGCCGAAAAAACAGGACCAAAAAAGCTGGGCCAATTTTTTTTCTAGGCTGTAAGAATTTTGAATCTGCTGTAATTATTTTCTGAAGTGTTCATTGTATTTTTGCTGCTGTAAATTGCTCAAAAGAAGAAAAATAAAAGCCCTCCTTTGTTGGTTTTCCCCACACTAGGGTTTCCAGGGTATATACTATGTCATTGTGTGTGGTTGGATTTTAATTTTTTTTTCGTTGTGCATATGCGCATGTATACTCAACTCATATAATTTTAGCATAGATCAGATTTAATTTCTGAGTTTGAAATTAAATTTATGGGTTAATAATCTATTGGCTAAATTATCATTGTGTTGGGTATTAGAAGTTTTACATGGTATCATAGCTATGCCTCTAATTAGCACACAGGTCACAGGTTCAAGTCTTGTAAAGGGAATTTTCAAATTTCTGAGTTTTACTACAGATCAGAGTTCAAATCCCCAAGGCTACCAGCGTGAGATATGAGAACAGATTTGAAGGAGCCTCAAACTATCTTCAATGGAAGGTCAGAATTACAATTGTGCTCAAGGAGAACAAGTTGTGGGCATTTGTCAATACAACGGTCCTTGTACAAGTCCATGATCCAATTGCCTTGGACCTCCATGATGTAAAAGAAGCCAGGACGCAGAGGATTTTGTTGGATGGTGTCAAGGACCACCTTATCCCACATCTAGCTGAGAAGAAAACAACAAAAGAAATGTGGGATGCACTGACTAAGTTGCATCAAAGTGACAACCAAAACCGGAAGATGGCTCTTATGGACAAGTTGCATGCCACCAAGATGGCAAGGGGTGAAGGTGTGACATCCTGATTCCTACCTCACTAAGCTCACACAAGTCAAAGATGAGCTAGCAGCAGTGGGAGATATTGTTCCTGAAGAAGAGTTGGTATGCACTGCCTTGAATGGATTTAGCAAACAGTGGGATGTGTTTGTCAAGTGTGTGGTGAGCCGTGAGAAGATGCCCAGTTGGGAGAGGCTGTGGGATGATTTTACTCAAGAAGAGATCCGGGAGGGGTCTCCACATGGAGAACAGAAAAAGAAATCTGAAGATGGGGTGAACCTTGCTTTGGCATCAAAGAGCAAGGGGAAGAGCAAAAAGAACTCAGCGGAAGGAACTTCTTCAAAACAGGGCAGCAAGAAGAAGTTTGATACCAGCAAAGTCAAATGCTTTGCTTGCCATCAGCTTGGGCATTTTTCCAGCCAATGCCCCAACAAGAAGAGGGGCAACCCCAAGAAGTAGATGGCTGCTACAGCTGATATGGATGCTTTTGCAGCCAAATTTGAATAAGAATTTTCACTCTTAGCATGCCTATCCACCTCCATGGTCACCGGTACATGGTACATTGACAGTGGTGCTTCATACCACATGACAGGGGTGTGTGAGTACTTCAACAGCTTGAGGGAGTACAATGCCAACTTTAACATTGTACTTGGAGATAATGCCAAATACAAGCCAACAAGCAGTGGGACCGTGAGGTTTCAAAGAGAGTCTGGTAAGCCTTTGTCAATTAATGATGTTTTGTTTATTCCTGGTTTGACTAAAAATCTGATTTATGTTTCATCCCTAGAAGATAAGGGATATGTGGTCACTTTCTAGGATGAAAGAGTATTTATAAATCCTAAGGGCTCCAATGCTAGCATGGGGAAAGTGTTGGGAGTAAGAAAGGACAAATTGTACAAGCTGCAGTTTGAACCAGCCTGTGCGTTGGTTAGAAGCAGCAACGGTGGCCAATATTTGGGGGGGCTTTGGCATAGGAGGATGGCTCATTTACATCATGGAGCACTCAAGGTGCTCAGGGAGGCCGGGATTGGACTTCTAGAGTTCGGTTCTGATCAGCATGGTGTGTGCAAAGGGTGTGTTATGGGAAAGTACACCAAGACAACCTTCCCTAGCAGTGACACCAGGTTTAAAGGGATTTTGGACTTGATCCATTCGAATGCATGTGGGCCCATGTCAACAGTGTCTATTGGAGGGTTCAGTTATTACGTATCCTTTATTGAAGATTATTCCAAGAATACTTGGATATATTTTATGAAGACCAAGGATGAGGTCTTTAGTCAGTTCCAAGAGTTCAAAGCTCTTATGGAGAACCAGATAGGCAGAAAGATCAAGGTGCTCAGATCATAAAATGGAGGCGAGGATACCTTGAGTGCCTTCAAGGAGTTTTGTGCAGATTTTGGGATTAAGAGGGAGCTAAATGTGCCATATAACCCACAGCAAAATGGAGTCTCAGAGAGAAAGAATGGGTCAATAGTTGGGGTAGCAAAGGCTTTGTTGCATGATTAGGACTTGTCCATGTTTCTATGGGTTGAGGCATGTAACATTGTAGTCTATCTGCAAAACAAGAGTCTGCATAAGGTACTGGGGAGGATGACCCCTGAGGAGGCCTTCACGGAGAAGAAGCCAAAGATTGGTCACATAAGCATCTTTGGGTGCTTGGTCTACTACCATGTTCTTGCAGAGAGAACCAAACTTGAGCCTACTGCAGAGAAGGGCATCCTTGTTAGTTACAGTGAGACCTCCAAGGCCTACAGGGTCTACATTCTTGCACTCAGGAGGACAGATGCCAGCTAATGAGCAGAATCATGAGCAAAGTCAGGAGCAGAGTGCTCCTAAGGAGGAGGCTTGACAGCCATTATAGGTTACAGGTCCCCAGACTTTTGTACAAGTTGAGCAGCACCACCACCAAATTGTGCAAGGTGAGCAACATGAGGAGGAGCAGGATGCTCCATTTACTCAAGCGAAGTCCTCTAGTAGGAGGATGTCGAAGTGGGCTAAGAGCACATTGGGAGAGGCTCAAGAGCAGGTGGAGCTCCCATGACTTCAGTCAGGATGATTATGTCGCCACAGAGATTTTCCAGTTACATGGCTCTCATGAGTGAGTTGATAGAGGCGAAGCCTTCTAGTTTTCAAGAGGCATCTGAGCAGCAGGTGTGGAGAGATGCCATGATGGAGGAGTATTCTTCTATCATAAAGAATGATGTGTGGAAGGTTGTGCCCCGATTGGAGGGGAAATCGATGGTTGGATCTAGATGGATCTATATGATCAAGCATGTTGCTAATGGTAGTGTGGAGAAATTCAAAGCCCGCTTTGTGGCTAAGGGATTCTCAAGGAAGGAGGGCATTGACTTCAGTGAGACATTTGCACCCGTGGCAAGATATTCTTCTATCAAAGTTGTGATAACCATTGCAACTGAGTTGGGGTGGCATATCCACCATATGGATGTCAAGACAGTGTTTCTTAATGGAGTGATAGAGGAGGAGATTTATATTCAGCAGCCAAAGGATTTTGAGGTGTATGATAGGGCATATCAGGTTATATGGGCTCAAGCAGGCACCACGTGCGTGGTACAGCAGGATCGATAGCTATTTGCTTGGGACGGTCTTCACCAAGAGTAAGGCCGACTCTAACCTTCACTACATCTTGGTTAAGGGTGAGACACTCATTCTTGTGCTATATGTGGATGACTTATTCATGACAGGGTCAGAGAAGCTCATAACTGATTGCAAGAGGGATCTTGCTATCGAGTTTGAGATGAAAGACTTGGGGTTGATGCATTATTTTCTTGGTTTAGAGGTGTGGCAGAAGGATGGGCAGATTTTCCTTGGGCAAGGGAAATATGTTGTGGAGATCCTAAAGCGATTGGGCATGCAAGATTGCAGGCCTATGGAAACACCCATGGTTACTAACTGGAAGAAGATAGATGCTTCCAAGTCAGAGGGAGTGGATCCCACTCTTTACAAGAAGCTCATTGGCTCTTTGATGTATCTGGTTAACACTAGGCCAGATTTGTGTTTTGCAGTCAACACACTCAGTCAATTCATGGTTGAGCCGAAGCGTGTACACTGGGTGGCTGCAAAACATGTGTTGAGGTATCTGCGTGGGACAGTCGAGTATGGATTGAGCTATATCCAAGGGGATAGAGTGAATCTTGTGGGTTATTCGAATGCAGATTGGGCAAGTAGCGTTGTGGAAAGGAAGAGCACATCGAGTTGTTGTTTCAACTTGGGTTCAGGTGTTGTTTCTTGGTTCAACAGGAATCAGATCTCAGTTGCTTGAGTTCTACAGAGGTTGAATACATGGGAGCCATCTTGGCATCGTGTAAGGCCATTTGGCTTCGGAAGCTACTCATGGGGTTGTTTGATCAAAAGTTGGAAACTACAGTGATCCACTGTGACAATCAAAGTTGCTTCAAGCTCTCTGAGAATCCTGTGTTTCACGATAGATCCAAACACATCGAGATATGTTATCACTTCATCAAGGACTACGGGCAAAAAAGGAACTGTGAAGCTACAATATGTGCTAACCAGTGAGCAGATTGCAGACATTCTCACGAAGCCTTTGGTGAAAGGAAAATTTGTTTTCTTCAAAAACAAGTTGGGGGTTGTGCAAAACACCTTCCTCGCTAAGAGGGAGTGTTAAATTTGTAGCAGAGAGAAGGTGTAAGCTCATGTCTGTGTCCTAGGCATGTAGGGGACATTAAAATTACCCAAGACAGCTTTTTAATTTTGACTAAGTCTAACTTAGGAAAGTATGAAAAATTGAAGTTCTAATTTTTCATCAACTTTGTTTACCCAGCTTCTAAATATTACTTTGGAAATAATTTAAGTTGTTTTATGATCCCAAGAAAGAGATAAGATCTAATCTGGATCATTGATCTCTTTTGGAAAGATCTAGAAGGATAAATTCAAGATTATAAAGCTAGGGTGTGGGCACGACATAGATCATTCTTTTGTGAGTGATTGAGCTGAAAGGAGGGGATGCAAGGGATAATGAAGAAAGCCGATTTTGCAGCTGAGATCTTTTGAGTGAGGCAGCGACTTCAAAGGGCCGATTTTGAGGCTAAGTGGTAGCGAAAAAGCAGGGCCAAAAAAGATGCGAAAAAGCTGGGCCGATTTTTTTTGGGCCATAAGAATTTTGAATCTGTTGTACTAATTTTCTGCAATGTTCATTGTATTTTGCTGCTGTAAATTGCTCAAAAGAAGAAAAATAAATGCCCTCCTTTGTTGGTTTTCCCCACACTGGGGTTTCCAGGGTATTGTGTCATTGTGCTCGGTTGGATTTTAATTATTTTTCCGCTATGCATGCATGTATACTCAGCTGGTATAATTTTAGCATAGATCAGATTTAATTTATGAGTTTGAAATTAAATTTTTGGGTTAATAATATATTGGCTAAGTTATCATTGTGTTGGGTATTAGAAGTTTTACATTCCTCGGGTCCTAGGAACAATAAAACGCTTTTCCAAAAAGAGCAAGGACCTACAAAAGAAATCACATAATTAATGAATGTCTTGCTTGTTGAGGAAATGCATTTTAAGGTGTCCCTTACTTTCCATTGCATATGGCACTTTGTGTGTTTCTAGCTTCAAGTGGCATTGCGTTACTCTTTACTTTCCATTGCACATAGTACTCAATGTTTTGGACCTTAATCAATTAATGGCAATGAAAGGGCTTGGAAGAATGTTGCATTGCGGATGAAGGGCAGCACTCCCTCCACAAAGGCACCCATAAATGAGACAATACGAACCCTTGTATGTCAAGAACCCCATGCCTAGAAGCCTTGCCCCAAATCCACCTCACACTCACTACATGACTTAGATAGGTTCTACATGGGAAACACCCTTGACTTGAGGATTGGATAACCCAATAGGGCACCCTGACACCCCTTCCATACCTAAATTAGGCAAATTTTATAAGGTTTGTGAGCATTTGTTAGTTTGAAAAGGGGGGTTTGATGCACATGTTTGGATGGTTCACTTATCAAATGTGGCTTACTTGACATGATTCATATGATTTGTGGACACTTGAAGGGTGTACCTGTCTGTCTTTGCAGGACCTTGCCCACAGGATGGATGCTAGACCCCACGTCTGGGGCACCAGTTGATGATGAGCATTGCACCTTGATGATGGAGGACATTGCCTTTGGAGGCATCTTGGCATGGCTAGAGGATGAGATTCCACCCTTCTCCACTTAAACGTTGCCCTTTGGAGGCCTAGACGTCACCTTCCTAGCCCATGATGTCATCTAGGGGCTAGGGTTTGATGGATTGCTTGATGGATTGATGGAGGAAGCATGTAGCATGGCCCCTGACACTTGAGAGGGACATATGGCCTTTGGAGGCCCAACGTCCCACATTTTCAGCCTTGACATCACTCCTTTGAGCCTAGCGTGACCCTACTAGGGCATGACGTCACCCTCTTTAGGCTTTTATCTTGTATAAAATTTATTTTTGTAAAATAAAAGGGAAAATTTAAGAAGTCAATCCTCTTGTGTAAAGACATGACTTTTCATTGGAGTCTTTTGGTGGCTAGGATTTCCCACATAAATATGGCTAGCCAAGACTCATTTCATGATCACATTCTTTCTCACACAAGGGAGAGACACTTCAGAAATTTTCGCTATTTTGGGGATATTGGCTCTTTTACCTAGTGCGCTATCTCTTGGAGGACAAGTGTGGATCCTTCTTTGCTGATTTTTGGATGGATGTGTTGCAATTAGTGTTTATTCTTGTCAAATCTTGGTGAAGTAGAATTTTGCAATTTCATTTCATGTTAGTGAATATTTATGGTAAAGTTTACCAGAATTTGAGCTAGCTTTAATGCTAGATCTGGACAGCAAACTCTCATGGTTGTAAGCATGTGTGGTTGTGGTAAATTTGTATTTGCTCCTAGCTCATTCATTTGCTAATAAGAAAGATCATTTGTTGGTTTTTTCCCTCAAGTTTGAGAGGATTTTTCCAGGGTAAAATCCTTGTGTTATCGTGCATGCTTCTATTCTATTTATGTTCTTGTATCTCTGCATATTCACTGTGAATAAATTATAAATCAGCAAGAAGTATTTTTTAAGAACTATTACAGATCTGAACTATATTTAAATTTCAACATGGTATCAGAGCCATGGGTGTGTAGTCACTCAGTTTTGCAACAAGCTTGAGCTCACACAAGGTTCTTGGAGAGGATTATTTGAAGAGCACGGTTCATATTTGTTGAAAAGTTACTACAGAGGTGACATCGATCTCAGTGAAGGCTGAAGACAGGCTTGAAGGAGCTTCCAACTTCAATATTTGGAAGGTAAGGGTTTTAAATATTTTTGAAGAGAATGATTTGGACAGTTTCGTAACCAGTGTAGTAGAGGAACCTAATTCAAATGCAAGAAGGGAAAACTTTAAGAAGAATCAGGGAAAGGCAAAACGAATCATTTTTTATTCAGTGAAGGATAGTATTATGCTTGTAATAGTGCCTTTAAAGACTGCGAAGGAGTGCTTTGACACTCTAACCAACTTGTATGAGAAGAAAGCACCCAGTCAGAAGAGGGTTATCAAGAACAAGCTGCGAACTCTTAAGATGGAGAAGGATGATACAGTAGCATCCTTCTTCACCAAGATCTCATAAATCAGGAATTAGTTGCTAGTGATTGGTGTACCAGTTGATGATGATGACTTGGTGCAGAGTGTTGTTGATGGTCTCCCACCCTCTTGGGAGGTCTTCCTGTCCAGGGTAAATGCAAGAGAGACTCGGCCTAACTTTGAAAGGTTGTGACATGATTGCCTTCAAGAAGAAGGTAGGATTCAATGCAGAACCAACCCCTCAAAAGAAGACAATATTGCATTGATAGCCAGAACAAAGAAAGGGAAAAGATTCCCTGCTTGAAAGAAATTCTCTATTCAAAAGGAGAAAGACAGCGGTGGTTACAAAGGTAAGGATTTCGACATTTCAAGGGTGAGATGCTTTAACTATCGGAAGAAAGGTCATTTTGCCAGGAACTATCCCAAATCGAGAAAAGGACATAAGGGTAAGTTTCATGTTGTTGTTGTTGCTGAAGAGGAAGGAACTTACAGAAGGAAGCCTAGAGAGGTTTCTAGTGATCAGGAAACAAGAAAAGAAAATTACATTGTTTCGGCTCTCACAGGCACTGTGACAGATAGTGCAGAATCTTGGTTAGTGGACAATGGTGCCTCCAAGCACATGACAGAGAACAAGGATAATCTAGCTAACTTTAAGAATGTAAAGTTCTCTTCTCAAGTTGAGCTGGGAGATGATGCGAGCTATGCAATCAAAGGATCTAGCCCGACATCATTTCAGCTAGATTTTGGATTTATGTTGCATATTGAAGATATCTTATATGTTCCAGGATTGACAAAGAATCTTATCTCAGTTGTTATTCTGGAGGATAAAGGTCACAGGGTGATCTTCATGGAGAAGAAGGCTCTTTTATGGCCCAAGGATACATAGCTCAATTTAGCCATTTGTTATTGGAATCAAACAAGGAAGACTTTACAAAGTCCCAGGGCACATTCAGGCACTAGTTCACAGCACTGTCAGTTCTTGCGAACTATGGCATAGGAGGTATGGGCATCTTCACTTCAAAGCGCTTCCTGGACTTCAGAAAATGTTGAGTGGTATGCCTACTTTTTAGTTTAATCATAATCGTATTTGTAAAGGTTGCATGCTAGAAAAAAACATAAAGAAGCCTTTTCCAGTCAGCAACAAAAGGGCAAAATTTATCTTAGAATTGATACATTCAGATGTATGTGGGCCTATGTCCACACCTTCATTAAATGGGCATGTGTATGATGTGATTTTTATAGATGACTTCTCTAGGAAGTCATGGATATACTTCATGAAAACAAAGAATGAAACTTTTAAAAAGTTTCATGAGTTCGAGGCTTTAATTGAAAATCAAACTGGAAAACACATTAGACTCATGAGATCAAACAATGGTGGTGAGTATGAGTCTCACCAATTTGAAGACTTCTACAAGGAAGCAGGAATCAAGAGACAGTTTGCAGTTCCATATAACCCCCAGCAGAATGGGGTAGCTGAGAGAAAGAACAAAACTATTTGTGAGGAAGCTAAAGCAATGATGTGTGATCAAGATCTTCCTACTTCTCTCTGGGCAGAAGATGCAAGTATTGTTGTTTGAATAGAAGCCCTCATGCTATTTTGGGAAATGAAACTCCAGAGGAAGCATTTACAAGTGAGAAACTGGATGTGGGGCACTTAAGGATCTTTGGGTGTCCTATCTACATTCATGTGCCAAAAGATAAGAGAACCAAAATGGAACCATCAGATAAGAAAGGAATCTTTATGGGGTACAGTGAAACATTGTACTTGGTGAAAGACATATTGAGGTAAGCAAGGATGTCTCATTCCATGAAGAAGCTACTTTTAAATGTTCCAAAGAATTGCAGCTTGATACAGAGATGGAGGAGCCTGAAGCTTCTCAGGTACAGGTTTCAGAGTCATCCAATTCAGATATGCAGAGGGAGGAATTAGATGAGCCACTAGATCTGGATGATCCTGTGGAACCTATAGAACAGGTATAGAGACCTTTGGATGCGCCTCAATGTAAGAGGAAACCTGCCTGGTGTAGAGAGATCATGCAGGATGCAAAATCACATGGTGCTTCATTAGGTACATTCAGGGAAAGTAAAAAACCTATAAGGTTTGCAAGCTATGTGACACAGATATCTCAGATTAGTAATGCAGAACCCACCACATTTGAGGATGTTGCTCAACAGCAAGTATGGAAAGATGACATGATGGAAGAATATCAATCCATCATGAAGAATGATGTGTGGGAAGTGGTTCCCAGGCCAGAAGGAAAATCAGTGGTCACCTCCAAATGGTTGTTCAAGATCAAGCATGTAGCTGATGGAAGTATTGAGAAATACAAAGCGAGATTTGTGGCTTGTGGTTTTTCTCAAAAGGAAGGCATTGACTATGATAAAACATTTGCACCTATTGAAAGGTACACTTCCATCAGGACCATCATATACCTCGCTTCATTTCTAGGTTGGAAACTTCACCAGATGGATGTTAAAACAACATTCCTCAATGGTCAAGTTGAGGAAGAGGTATATATAAAACAACAAGGATTTGCGATTCACAGGAAAGAATCACATGTGTGCAAATTGAGAAAAGCATTGTATGGGCTTAAGCAGGCACCAAGGGCATAGTATTCGAGAATTGATAGTTATCTTCAAAACTTGGGGTTCTCCAAGAGTGTTGTAGATCCCAACCTGTATTTTAAGGTTGTGAAAAATCATCCCTTGATATTGTTGGTTGTGGAGCCTGATTATCTTCATGATTCAGAGGTTTGTTTCAGCCGTGCTTGGACCCCATTCCCTAACAGGGGGGTGTGGGGGGGCTTGCCCCCCCCCACAACTATCGCCAAGGGGGTCCAGGGGGGCGGCGACAATTTTTGTAGCCCCCCTCTAAAGGGGGATTCGAGGGTAGTGCCCCTGAAGCGAAATATTGGGAAAAATTGCCTTGTAAAATATAGTAATTTCGTAGTCAATCTGGACCGTTCATTATAAGGTCGCAGATCTGACGGTAAAAGTTATTTTTAGGGTTTTTTTCCCTAGAAGGAAACCCTCTTTTATGAGGGAATTGTATTGCGGCTGTGTATTATCGCGAATATTGTATTCTGAGAGAGGAGACTGTGAGAGAAAGAAGAGGAAGTTACAGCGGGTGTGTTGTAGGTTGTATCCCTTGATTTTGTTGGATAATAATAAGGAAGGACCTGGCAATTTCTCTAGTGGACGTAGCCCACACTGGGTGAACCACGTATATTTGTGTCTCTATTGTATTGTGTATCTTCTATGTTTTATTTCCGCATTTGTTTTATTTTATTGCTACGCGATCTTGTTTTTCTAACAGATATTAGTATTATATGTTGATGATTTGTTCCTTACAGGAGAGGAACATTTGATAGCCTAGTGTAAGAGGGAGCTCACTTCTGAATTTGAAATGAAAGACCTTGGTCTCATGCATTATTTCCTTGGTCTGGAAGTGTGGCAAAGATTAGATGGGATCTTTTTGTCTAAGTCGTTGTCCTGATGAGCATACAGCAAACAGTCTGACTAAGCCGTTGTCCTTTGGAAAATTTGTGGACTTCCGGGACAAGCTTGGTGTAGCTGAGAATGTCTCCCTCGCTGAGAGGGACTGTTAAAGTTTGCAGCAGAGTGAGTCATTCTCCAAGACTGCCTTGTGTAGGCTGACTTGAGACTTGGAGAAGAGCCTTATTTGAGACAAGGAAAAAAGTATTGTGAACTTTGTTTAAGCAAAAGCCAAGACAAGAGTATATTGTTGATAGTCTTATTTGTGACAAAACTGAGTGACCTCATGTGTTGAGGTATTGCCTTGTGTAGGCAAAAGTGGTGTGTGAGGTTCTCCTAGGCCAAGCAATTGACCATGAGTGGAGAACCAAATGATCACATCCTGAGACAAATGATCTTTCTTATACATGAGATGCAAATGATGTATATGTGATGAGCTAGTATGATGGCATGTGAGACCATGGCTTCCATGAAAGAGTTGTGATTGTTGGAAGAAAGAAGAAGAGCCAAGCTTGTAGAAAAGTCAAGTTACAATGATGAGCTGCAAGTCGAGTTGCAAAAGTCGAGTCATGCAAAGACGAGTTGTCAAAGACTCGAGTTGTCAAGTTAAGTCATAAAGTCGAGTCATGCAAATACGAATTGTCAAAGAGTTGAGTTGTCAAGTTCGAGTTGTCAAAGTTGAGTCATGCAACCTCAATTGCAAAGCAAATTCGATTTGTCAAGTAGTTTGCATGTAAAGTCGAGTTGGTAAGTTGAGTTACTAAGATGAGTTATCTTAGTTAAGTCAAGTGGACAAAGTCTGCATGTAAAGTTGAGATGGTAAGTTGAGTTACTAAGACGAGTTATCTTACTTAAGTCAAGTGGACAAAGTCTGCATGTAAAGTCGAGTTGGTAAGTTGAGTTACTAAGACGAGTTATCTTAGTTAAGTCAAGTGATGAAGACGAGTTCCATAGCAAGTTATGGAGAATTAATTATTATTAATAGAACTCCTCAGCGCTTGACAAAGGGACATTGAATACTCATTGAAGACACATCGAAGAAGGAAGCTCTACTGCTCGTGGGATCTTTGCAGCAAGGACAGTTTGCTTTCAGGTTTCGGATTGCTAACTTCTACCAGAATTTGAGCTAGCTTTAAAGCTAGATCTAGACAGCAAACTCTCATGGTTGTAAGCCTATGTGGTTGTGGTAAATTTGTATCTGCTCCTAGCTCATTCATTTGCTAATAAGAAAGATCATTTGTTGGTTTTTTCCCTCAAGCTTGAGAGAGTTTTCCAAGGTAAAATCCTTGTGTTATCGTGCATGCTTCTATTCTATTTATGTTCTTGTATCTTTGCATATTCACTGTGAATAAATTATAAACCAGCAAGAAGTATTTTTTAAGAAATATTACAGATCTGAACTATATTTAAATTTCAACACTAGGGACCACCAAAATCCAAATTTGTTTTAAAAAAACAATAAATTAAAAGATGGGTTGCCTAATAACTAACCCTAGGGCCCTACTAATGCTATTTAAAGAGGTCCTCACCCCCTCCATTTGACCCACCCTGGTAATTAATGGTAATATTAAATTTTAAAGTAAAAGGATGAAAATGAAACATAAAGGAGATAAATTAAATTTGTAATGTTACCATTAACTATTTTAGGATGTTTGAGAGTGGTTCCAACCTCATTGGACTTCATATGGAGAAATTAGAATTTTAGGTCCCACTCAAAATTCAGCAGACTTAACAATTTTCAAAATTTCAAGATTGGCAGGATTGCAACATTTCCATTGGATTCTATCATGTATGAGGGTATGAAACTGGCATTTAATCAAGAGCACCAAGCCCTCTATGTACCTCAACGTTGGTGGCATTGATTGATGAACTCTTTTGTCATGACCCTAGTAAAAATGCACCCTTCACTCAAGTAAAATCACTTGTTAGGCATGTTAAGTTTTTTCTATCTTATTTTAATGCTTAGAGGGTGACACTACTGATGAGGATCCTAATATAGGTAATGACTTTGATGACATGTAGTTAGTTGTTGTAGCATGATCTTTTTGTTAAATTTGACAGCATCGTCAATCATTCTCCAATGAGAGGCCATATGGGCCACCTGAGGCTAGCCAAGGAGATTTGGAGAATCAACCAGTCTTGTGAGGTATTGACAAAAGACAGGGGGAACGTACAACCTCTGTGAGTCAAACCAAAAGTCAGGACAAACGAGATGCTATGTAAGTCTAATGCAAAAGTCAGGCGGAACGTACAACCTCTATGAGCATAGACAGACTAGTGCAAAGGTCAGGGGGAACTTACAACCTCTGTGAGCCTAGTCAAGCCTTGTGAGCCATGAGCAAAAGTCAAGGCATCTAGCAAAAGTTAGGTTGAATATTAAATTCCTATGAGCTAGAAACAAGCGATTTTCCTAATATTGCAAATGATATAAATGTATTGATTTAGTGCATTGGCACGTGTAACATTATCCACCATGAAGAGAATTTCGAATTGCCATGTAAAGAGTCAAATTCAAAGTCAGTTGTCAAGCTTGTCGCATGTTGCATGTTGCATGCATGACATGTGCATGCTAAGTTAGTACGCATGCATGCCAAGTCAAGGACAAGTTGTAACTGAAGTCTCAAGTCTAGTTCTATTTTCGAACTAAAGTGTGAAGTTGATTTATGTCAAGAATGCTGTCATACCTCTAATTCGAACCCTCTCCTCTTCTCCTTTTCACTCCTTTATAAGCAGGGGTCAACCCCTCTCTTCTCTACAGTTGTTATGCAGGATAAGGGTGAAGCTATAGAGGCAGCAATACAAGTGTTAAACAAAGGCACGTATCAGTCCTATAGAGGCAGCAATACAAGTGCTAAACAGAGGCACCTATCAGTCCTATAGAGGCAGCATATCAGTGCTAAACAGAGGCACATATCAGCACAATAGAGGCAGCAATATCAGTGCTAAACAGAGGCACGTATCAGCACAATAGAGGCAGCAATAACAGTCTATATCAGAGTTGATATATCAGTCCATAAGAGGCAGCGTATCTCAGTCATTGAAAGTAACACGGATACATCTTCAATGTTGGTCTGTAACAGGAGTTTAGATATCAACAAGGTCTCTTAGTTACACAGTCAGGTCAAAGTCAACTTAGCAAGCTCTTTAAGAGCAGAGTATTCATGGTGGATATTTGTAAGTGATCTTACATTATTAATGCAATAAAGGAATATCGTTTGTTGGGGTTTTTCTCCATGTACAGGGTTTCCCAGGGGTACATGTGTTGTTGATATGCATGTTTACGTATCTACATGGTTATTGCTATTCAGTTATGATTCTATATTGTTGAAATATATTAAGTTGGAATCAAAGTGTTGAAGAATTTAAAAAAATAATCCGCATAAGAAATCAAGCTCATAATTTAACATTTTTCTGGACTCTAGAGGCCATTTAGAGACTCTTTGTTGATGTATTTTGGTTCAGAGATGGATTGCACTCGGTGATATTTTGTTTATATGCACCCTTACTTGCTATATACATGAGAAAATTTGCATATTTGTGTATAATGGTTTGGATTCAGATGGATGCACATGAATATATATGTTTTTTTTTCAAAATTTGAATATTTTATGCTTTTGTGGTCAACCAATTTTTTGGTCCGATTTTTTCTAGTTCCAATCCAGTTCACATTTTTGGGATCGATCGGTTCAATGACAGGTCTGGTTCTGATAACACTGATCAAAAACCAAGCAACAAAAAACTACACTAGTATTGCTATTTGGAATTACAATCAATAAGAAGCTATGAGACTTTGTCAAGCAAGAACCTTGCCAAACAACCTCTACCAACTAGAAAGTGAAATTGAAGAAAGCATACAGCACTAGAACTAACATGTCACTCTATAAAACTCACCCTCTACAACTTTATCTAATGCAAAGGCTAACAGGACTTTATATTCATATGTTGGTATGGAAGTTACACAATGGTATCCATTCACATGATATGATTTTTCTTTCTCGTCAACTTTTATGCTTTTTCTATCATTGGCTCTATGGATCTTCATTTCCACAAAGTCGTGTTGCAGGTTTTCCATTACCTGCAATGTTGGGTTGCAGCCTTGTAGCACTTTGTTCTTGCAAAATTGGGTTGCAGGTCTTTATTTCATATGGAATTGCATCACAGCTCTTTGTTCCTATAACACTGGCTTGTGGGTCTTCAATTCCTGCCTTGTTAGATTGTGGATCTTTAACTCCCATGAAGCTGTGTTACAGACCTTTTGACTTTCACAGCTTTGATAGCTAGAAAATTCTAGCAAGTTGCTTCAACTTCAACACTGTTACATATCTGCTGCAGTAGACTCAGGCAATGTGCACCTTGTTACATCTTGTATATTTTGCTGGCCTGATCAACAGTGGTATTAAATCTACACTTAAGTACTCACGAAGATCCCAAACTGATATAACTCTAATCCAACATAGTGGCAGAAAGTTCATTGCTTCCTTAGGATGACATATACACTTATGCATATTTGTTTTAGCCCTTTGATCTAACCCATGATGATCTACAAGTTTTTCGTTGGCGAAAAACTTATATATCATTTTTTATTTCATCCATAAACTGGCTCTGAGTTAAAAATACAATTCGACCACATGACATTTCTAATAGCACCGACTGGCCAATAACATCAAACGATATCACAGAGTTGACATCATTGATAATAGAAATAGAATGCTTCATGATCGAGGAGCAATAACTCGTTTGAAGTGCTATTGATGACCTGGGTCCTGACTAGATACTTTTTTCTCCTTTCAATGCCAATTGACTGGTTGAACCAGTTAAGTACAAAATCTTGAGCCTGTTCTTCGCTTGAGCAGGCAGCAGTTTAAAATGGATTGGATTTTAGGACTTGAGCAGGCAGCAGTTTAAAATGGATTAGATTTTAGGACTTGAGCAGGCAGCAGTTTAAAATGGATTGGATTTTAGGGCTTGAGCAGGCAGCAGTATACCCTAGGGATATCAAACAAACATCGAAATCTTATTGACTTTAATTGCGTTTAAAGCATTGACATTGGTTTATACCAAAAATGTGTCACATGTGACAGACTGCTTCCAGAAATGCCACTGTCGCTCAAACCTAAGAATTTGGAGGATTGGAGAGAGGCCAAAACATGATTATATATCAATCCACAAGCTCCAGTTTTCTAGCATATCAAATATACTAAGAATTAAATTGGTCTCTTTATTCATTGAAAACCGAGGTGACTTATAATAATATGGTAAACGATTCAGTTCCACTGTACAACCCTAGACAGGATACCCGCATACCCATGGACAAAATAATATAAAAGATTTTCAAATTCGTCATTTACGATAAGATCTGGAACTTCCAACTCCATAGTAAATTTAAGATAGATGATCGACTGAACAGGTGCCTAGGTTGCAATTGGACTAATGAAATGAACCTAGTGGAGTAAACACTTTGTTGTATTTGCCAAGCACGTGATGAATACAGTTGGTGCAGTAGATATATAATTTAGCAACAAGTGTTAGAAATAGTAGTACAAGTAGAAAGGAGATGAAATTAAGGTTACCTGAACCAGTATCAGCCACAATGAGAGTGACTCTGTTCATCTTCACTTTGCTTACGATGTTATCCTTCCGCATTCTCACCGGCAAACAACTGAAGCTAGAATCCATTGTAGGAAATGAAGATCCTCTCCTGCTGCAGCTACTGCCCTCGCCGCCGCTACTAGACTTGAACATGGTGGCCGCAGCGGCTTCTTATTCTTCTTATTCTGCTTCTGCTGGAGCTGTTCGCTCAGCGAGTGCAGAATGAAGAATTACGTACATCCAGGGTGACGAACTGATTTGTTGCCAAGCTTTTTTTTAACCTAGCTTATTTATACCCACCTCGCCTCGACCGTCCACCTCCAATTTAGCATTTATTATCATTAAAGACACCTCTACTTGTCATAACTAACATTCGGCACATCATCATTGCCTAATTATTACCTAATTGCATCATCCTTCTTTCCACTTTTATCGGTTGCTTTGTAAAAAGAGAAAAGTCAATTGAGTATAGTTCCCATTTCATTTTACCTTTACTTTAAAAAGACGATCCCTTGCGTATGCCAAGGGACTATTGTAATGGTTTTGTCTATTTCATGATCTAGACACATAAACCAAATGTTTATTCCAAAGTTTTGAACTCATATTTAGTTGAAAACTTTTTCACTAAACCAAAGTGTTTAATCCAAAGTTAAGTTTTGAACTCATATTTAGTTGAAAACTTTTTCACTAAACCAAAGTGTTTAATCCAAAGTTAAGTTTTGAACTCATATTTAGTTGAAAACTTAGGAAACATCCTGATTAGAACATATATATTTTGTAAGTTGAATTAATGCTAAGCTTCAACTTAGTATTAGTTAGAAATATTAAATGTTAAGGATGTCATAATCCATGTTTTTAAAAAGCTCTTACACGTTGTTATTGTTTGGTTGTTAACATGTTGGAGATGCTTTCAAAACACTCTTACACATTATTATTGTTTGGTTGTTGGCATGTTTAACACGTGTTACACAGCCTTATACCACTTCAACTTGACTCGGCAACACTTCTCCTTTTTCAGCTGAGCTCCTTTTCCTTAGAATATCCATTTCCTTGGAATATCCATTGAGACGAATCTAAATTACCTCTCAGTTTTCTCATTTGCCCATTTTCTCATTTGCCTGTTTCTGCCAGTTTTTGTAGTTGATAGGAAAACCATTATGTTTTTTCATTTTCCATTTCAACCTGCACCAAGAAATGAGTGATACACACTAAAATAAAAATCCAACAATATGAGCGGGAATAACAACAAAGAGTAGAAAGTATGAAGGTACATAAGCATTGATACTATGGGAACAATATTGTTATTATTGTTATCATGCCTTAATTCAAGTTGTCAATATTGTTATTTGATTCCCCTGTGCACTCCTCATTCACCAAAATTGTTATTATGTCTTAATTCAAGTTGTCAACATTGTTATTTGATTTCCTTGTGCAGGCCTCATTCACCAAAAAATAGACTAAGACCATTGTTGTGGCTACGACTAAAGATAAGAGATAAGATCGTGGAACATAAACCATTCAACAAAAACAAATTTAATGATTGTCATGGTTATGGCCAAAGATAAGCTTTTGGAATATGAATCTCGAAGTATATGTAAAAATATGGAAAAGATAGTCATACATTTTATTTTAAACCTATTTAACTTTCATTTTTGTTTCCCTACTTAGCTTACTATTTTAGATTAATATTTGTCTAGTACATAGAATACCTTATCTTGTTTTTCTTTATTGTTTGTGTGGAGGCTAAAGTGGTTTATATCATCGACTAACACAACCTAGAAAATCCCACGGAATAATGTTGAAAATGCTTCAACACAAATAATTTTGTGAATAGAAAACATTAAAAAAAGTTACTCCATTTGCATGTCACCGTGAGGATATGGACATTGAATTTGAATTAGTTTTTAAAATTGATAGCAGCCTCAAACATTACAAATGTTTTTTTTGTTGTAGAAAATTCCGATTTATCATACTCAATTTCAAGAATTGTTAATTGCTTTTAGGGTGCTCTTACAAGCCATGCATATTAGCTTTTTTTTTAATGAATAGGAACTTAAGGAATTTGACATATTTTTCAACTTATTTTTCAAGAACTTAATTCGGCTCAAAAGCTAAGAAAGATCATATTGTGTTTAAAGAATTCATTACAATACAATAGTAACCACTAATATCAAACAATTTCTAGCCGTTTAAATGTTTGTATAATTTTTTGTTTTGGAAAGTTTACTAAACAAAGGATTTTTACTAATCAGTAATATCAAACAAATTCTAGTTGTTTAAAAGTTTGTGTAAATTTTTTACTAGTTGTTTAAAAGTTTATGTAAATTTTTGTTTTGGAAAGTTAACTAAACAAAGGATTTTTGTGCAAAAAACATTTGGGGTCTTTGTACAACATGGAGAAATGTACCTTCGGATGCTTAAAATAAGCAAAATCATCGTCATTGTCATACTTTTTATCTTAAAAAAGCATCTTCCCAGTCTTCTCAAAATAATGCACTCTCTAAAGCACGCTGCAGTGCATGGCCCGAGCCCAACTATTTGAGTATTGTAGTTGATCGTACTTCTTGAACGAAAATCCTCTCAGGTGCTTTCTCAGGAGCTTTGTAATTGAATCATTTGATATGGGATTTTGTAATCTTCACGGGCATGCCTCAGATGTTTGATGGAGTTTTCGAACTTGAATGCAAGCTTAAAATGGTGCCTTATATAATTATTTTATAAGTAATTATTATCAAGAATAATTTCTCGGTGCCTTGTAGCATTAATAGGATCTTCCAACGCATTATATTTCACCTGAGATCCATCAAAAGTTAAGGGTGATGGACGCAACAACAACCTTTGCATAGCTTGTTGAGGGTGCTTCAGCTGGAGCGATGGAGACTTTGTTTGCTCAAGGACAACAGAAGGAAGCCCTACACCTCTTATTACATGGTTTTATTATCAAACGCATAGCCATGTTCTCACTTCGAGATGTTATATGTCCTAATAATTTTGCATGAAGAGCACGTGGGTGGTGCATGGAAACCATACATGAATATATATTAGTTGGCATTGGTTAGAAAGGGAGTGGGGTTCCACGTGTACGAAGGTTGTGAGTTTGCATGCATTGTGTACTACATAACAAGGAAGGTTACTTTTATCCAAACAAGTGCTCAAATGGATTTTTGAAGGTTTAGAGAGCGCTTAGTTAGAATGAATAATTGGTTCTTAGTGATCTCTCATAAATTATATTTATATTTATTATATTTATAATTTGTATTTATTTATATTTATAAACATTACAGGATACAAATAGTTTAATCTCAACATACAACCATGTAAACAATTATTGAATATTAAAATGGGCCACTCTTTTAAAAAAACTTAAAAAAAAAACACTTCTCAAACAACATAAAACTCATTATTTTCATAAAATGTCACCGAGAAACAAAGTGGATAGGTTTCTTATGCCGATGCAATAAGATTTACAGTAGTATAGTAAATTTAGAACAGTGGCTATTCTTGTAACATATTGCATTTTCCCACTAGCATAGCAGGTTATCTATGAAATGACGTTGAACAATCATTTCTAGTTGTCATGGCACTAAATTTTCATCCAGCTAATTCATTAATACAAGGATATCTCTGGAATAAGAGATCCAACTAAATCATTAATACATGGATATCATAAACCCGCCCACCCCCATAAGAGATCTCTATGAAGTTCAGGCACGCAGTGATGTAGTTCCAATGATGAAATGATCCAAGACTATTTTAGTGCCCAGTTTTCCTTCCGATTCAAAGGTAATAGTCCTGGTCCAAGACCTCAATCTAATATTACATTTGGGAGTAATTCATGAATCCTCCATAGTAAAGTTTTGATCCGGTGATACAACCCAAGCACATAAGATAACTAACTAAATTTCGTAAGTGAGAAAGTCAATTAAAGGGTGGTTGAATAACACAACACAGTTGGATAGATGCACATTAAGGCAAATAGTATAAAAAAGAAAGTAAAGAGCAATGTTTCCATAACAAATAGGTAGTCCCTTTCACTCTTTATTTATTCTCTTTGTGAGTCTTGGTTATTGGTAGGTTGTAAACATAGGTAGGCATTGTCAAATGGGTCAAATGGGGGTTATTTTTAAATAAGTAGGCCTAGTTCAAGCGTAAGTGATTTGTTTTTCCATGAGGTCTGATTCATTTGAGTTGTTACTAATTTTCTATAGCTCAACATGTTCTAATTGATATACCCTTGTGAGTTCCTAGTTCAGCCCACTGGGCACGAAATCCTAGGTCTCTATGTGTGGAGTAAACCATTCTTTTGTGTAGTTATATCTCTCATTTACAAGGGTATTCATTTTTTTCCCAAGTCTATACATTACTAACCATCATATTATTTCCATGATTTCTCATTTACTTGGTTATTCAATTTTTTCACCAAGTCTATACCTTATTAACTATCAAATTGTTTCCATGATTTCATGCATTTTTTATAACTTACACATGCAACCATTCAAGTTGCAAGAGATTGTTCTAATCCTAACATGTTTACATTAAACCTTTTCTTACTTAAAGGCATTTTTTATAACTTACACATGTGACCATTCATGTTGCAAGAGATTGTTCTAATCCTAACATGTTTACATTAAACCGTTTCTTACTTAAAGGCATTTTTTTATAACTTACACATGTGACCATTCAGGTTGCAAGAGATTGTTCTAATCCTAACATGTTTACATTAAACCTTTTCTTACTTAAAGCAGGGGCTTGATGCTTTGCAGTGCCCCTTGTTAACATAATAGAGGATTGGCAAGAGTTAAGTTATGGTATTGGCATTCATTAAGTGTGGTTAAGGTTTATAGTGTTAGCTACTATTATGCATGTCTTTTGGAGACTTGGAGAAGATGCAATATGTAGCATCTCCACTATAATTAACACTTTAATTAATACTTAATATAGATATAATATGTGGTTATGGCCAAGCTATGTATATGCGAAATGTATTTCTGATTTTAATAAATAAAATGTGATATTAGTTGTTAAGGGGACATGGGTAGAGATAGGGGCTGAATTAATCGACAAGAGAGAGAAGAGGGTCTAGGAGAATGTCTAAGAGGGGTCGAACGGAGAATTACCCATGTTTATTAATTTAACCTACACTCCTAAATTTTATTATGACTATGTATTAAACTATAGTTTTTTATTGAGTGTTCCCAAAGCCAATTATTGAATGCATGTAAGAGGATGGGTGTGAGAAGTCACATCCCAAAGTTATTGGGAGCATGGGGGCTGAGTTCAATCATCTTGGGGAAGTGTGTGAGTCAAGCAAGTAAGCCAAAAGTGAAGAAATTTGTATGGGGGGGCTACAATAGTTTTTGGACAGTCAAGTTTTTTGCATGAGCGGCAAGTAGAGAGCATAAAAAGAGATCTTGGAGCTAGAACATCCATGGAGGGTGAATTCAAGAGCATGTTAGAGCATTTTTTTAGCGTTTTGGAGCTGGAGACTGAAGAGCTAGGTTGTCTAGCTTGAAGAGTGAACTCCTGTGTGAGCTACACTGTAATAACAAGTGTTTGTTGTTGTTGTTGGTAGTTTTCCTAGCAATGAGTTCCCTTGAGTTTCTCAGTTTAGAGATTCTTGGTTACATGTGCTAGAGAGACCACGATAAAC
Organism: Picea sitchensis; assembly: GCA_010110895.2. Lineage (NCBI taxonomy): Eukaryota > Viridiplantae > Streptophyta > Pinopsida > Pinales > Pinaceae > Picea > Picea sitchensis. Next base: position 13,753 of record SNQJ01S0012932.1, on the reverse strand, counting down.
GAATTGGATGCTTGAGGGACGAAGATCAGTGAAGGGGTACATCCATTGGGTGGGGTAGGTCGAGAGGAAGAGAGCTAGTGGAAAATCGGGATAGTTGTAGGAGAATGTCAGTGGGTTGTGGGATTTATGAGTTGTAAGTGGAGAGTGAGAGACCACCCTCTTTTGTGGATTGCTAGCCCCAACTCGGGGGTGACTTGCTATTGATATTTGGAACATAGGGTCTATGGTTGGATGGAACGTCTGTCCCAAGCCGCTGGTTGCACAACTAAATTAAAAGATAAGTGTTTTATCTTGTTGTTGTGTTATATTATGTGTTTAATTGTTGTGTTTTACTCTAAATATGAGAATGGATTTATATGTTGATGTAATAAACTATTTATTGCATTCATGTGTGATTTTATTATGTTGTAGATGCATCTAGTTCATGATATCAGATAATGGATAAATATGTGTATGTAAATCATAGTTGTTAAGCTACAAGAAATTAGTTAGCAGTGAATTTTATTTTTTATGAGTATTTTGCATGTAATGGACCTCAACTAAGTTGGGAGATGTTATACAAGAAGATCATTTGCTTGCAACAAAGTTTAGTGAGCGTTGAGAAGCTCGTTTCTCTACCTCATTGAAGGATTTTGAAAAATAGTATGTGTAGAGGTCTCACTTTGGCTTTTGCAGTGTGAAATTGAAAGGAGGTCCCGAGGTAGGCACCACTAAGTGAACCTCTAACCTTTGTTGTCCTCAATGGCATCAACCTTCAAGGATGTCATTGAGGCTTCCATCCCCCGATCTTTTTGAAAGAAGCCAACACTGAGACACTTAACAAGCTCTAGAACAAGCATTGGTTTCAAGGGTGGGCATTCTCGTGGATTTAAAGTTGAGAAGGTCGCGGTAACATATGTGATCAAGCTCCATTCGCCTTAAAATGGAGACGTGGAGCATTGTTGGCCAAAGAAAACATTGTTAATGAACTTTGACCCTACGCATATGCACTAATGGAGTGGATTAAAAAATGATGAGACAAGGAGCCTGAGGTTAAATTCCTTGAAAATGGACTTTTTTTAAGCTCTATTCTCCAAAGAAGATGACAAGCAAATGATTTTAAAAGAAGAACCTCGATTCTAAGAAAGATCGTGGATTTTCTTCAACCCAAAGACACTTGATTTCAACCCTAGAATTACCTCAATATCTTTTACCCCGGTATTGGTAAGACTCCCTAACTTCCCACTTTTGGAAAGATAAGGCACTTACAATAAAATAATATTTCTTTTATTTTATAAATTATAAAGTGTTGGAAAATATTATAGTGTTCTCTAAATAAATGAATATTTAGAATCATGTGCACAAAGAGAGCCTTTCAGAAAAGCATTTCAAGAATGTATTTAACCTTTATGATACCCCTCCAAATTAACTATCTCGAATCCATAAAAATATTTAGAATCATGTGCACAAAGAGAGCCTTTCAGAAAAGCATTTCAAGAATGTATTTAACCTTTATGATACCCCTCCAAATTAACTATCTCGAATCCATAAAAATGGTACCAAGAAGTCTCAACATTAGCAACTCCATGAGACAATTCGAGGCCGCAAGTTATATACCAGGCCGCTAGAAGATGAAGGAACTTTCATAATTTCCATGTCATATAAGTCGGCTCCATAGAGTTGATGTGGATTGGTGGTCCAACTTGTAATAATGTAATGTGAAGGCAACCCCAGCAAGGTATGCACATATGTGAAGGCAACCCCAGCAAGGTATCCAACCGTACACAAATTGACCCACATATAGCTCCATGTAATGTTTAAAGACTAAGATGGCGGTCCCATAATTTATGGCTTGAATCTTCCATGTATATAGCTAACTGATGCAAGTGAAAGCGACTCCATTAACATATTTTCAAACGGTTTACTTGGACTGTGGCATGAGAGACGACAACGCCATGCTACGACCCAGATAATTATATACAAGAGGGACGACCCCATTCCATGTGGAAGGATCCCTTACCGTGGCATGTTTTCTTCATATGTTTGGTCATTGACTCATAAGGTAAATGTCCCATCAATGCCATGGTTAATGTATGAGTGCATCTTGCAAAGGTGGACATAAAGGCCCACGACTTCATGTGTGCCCCCCCTTAAGCATATAACTTCATGTGTGCCCCCTAAGCATATAACAGTTTGAAACTTTATCATGAAGAAAGCCCCCTCCACATATATAATATTACAATAAACCATGGGCTATGTTTTCAAGTGAGGGTGGCTCTATGGGAAGTTCGACTCATGGCCCCTTCAAACAATATATGATGGCTCCACTTTAAGCTTTGGAATTTTACCCTATTTATAATTATTACAATATAATCCTTTTTTAACGTATATGTCCCCTTATGCAAATGGGAAAATTATACATAGTGGATTTTACATAAAGGGAAAAGGGGTTCATAACACTTTAAGTCATAGCATACTATGCTATGGTTTAAGATGCCAGGGGAAGTCTTCATAAAAGTGTGTACGATTGTCATTAAAAGTGGTATTTTCTAGAACACCTCATTATAAGCCAAAGTTAATGAAAATATACTTTGAGATGTATCAATATTAGGTTAGTTAATTATGACTAACATCATCCACCATAAAATCATAAACCTCAAGGCTCCATCAACCAAGATATATCGTGACCATGAAGAAAGAATCAAACCATGATAATTCATCATATGAGCTACTTCACATACCATGCTATAAGTTGTTTCCACCGACATCCCGACCTTTTGAAGGCTAGGATCAATATACCAACCTGCAAAAATCTGACTTGTGCGATCAAGAATCACATGTACAACCCCATACAATATATGTGGTAAGACACCACATGCTACAATTATTGTATTCACCACATGCTACAACACTTGCATTTCACCAATATGATAAATCTCGACATAATTCTCCCAATTAATTGCCAAATTGACTATGATATGACTTAATTTCTTGTTTGTTTGAGTTGTGGTGGCTATGCATACCTCTATTTCTAGTTCACCTTGATTTCTAAGTTAAAGTAATTGCTTGTAATAGTTCCTCCCTATGTTACACTCTCTTTCTCCATGACGTGGTGGTACCCACAACCATCACTTTGATTTTCCCATGTAACTTTCAGCATAATGCTCACAGTCAAAGTGTTTTCTAGTTGTTCCCTTTGATCAATTACATGCAACTTGATTCCTCTTCCAATTGAATAATGGGTTCAACATATTGCTTGTCCACCATGGATCCACACTCTATGACTCATTTATTTTTCCTCTAATTGAGTTGATGGGTTACAACCATAGGTGGATTTAATTTGTTGGATTGTTGGCTTTCTTGTGATCATCTTGTATGCTTTGTACAAACGTTTGAACCTATTATGCAATTGTAACACCCTTGTTTCCCCCAGCTTGTAATTAATCATAAAATAGGATTACCATGCTAAGGCATCTGGACAATGTAAATGTATTATTGTTAAACTGCCCATAACTAACTGTTGGGGGGTGAAGCCTTGAAGTACGAGCCATGATATCTCTAGAGGAAAGAAATCAGTTAATAAAGAAAGGACCAGTGGTTGAATCATCAACAACCCCCATGAATGGAAGCATGGTCGAGCTGCATGATGTCATCTCGAAGTACCACAGAGACCTGTAGACCCGAGCTTCCTTCTGACAGAAGGAACAGGACAGGTCGGAAACCTTCCATAGGAGGGAAGGTAAGATACATACAGAGACAACAAGAGAGGAGACACGGGACGAGAGCACAAACTTGTAAGGGAGATGTGCGAACCCAAAGGAAATGTCGAGAACACGGCCTGAAGGACCCGAACGCGAGCTTGATGTTGAGGAAGCATCTGATAAACCTTGCAGGGTCGTTGTGACAGAGAGAGTTTCTCTGAGAGATGGTGTAAATTCCCTAGTGATATCATGGCTTGGCACGGGGGTGGACAGAGTGCTAAGAATGAATGCCTCTGAGCCTATGGTTGGGTGGAAAGGCGCAGACCCACAATCAGTTGGTTGGAGGCAACTTGTAATAGATAAGTATTCTCATACCCTGTGAAATTAAGCTGTAATTATGTAATGAAATGGGATATACTGTGAATGACCTAGGTATGTGTATGGTTGTTTAATGGTTATACTGTATCTCTTTATTCTTGTTTAAATCATGTATTTAAGCAAGTATGGATTGGACATGTTTTGTATTCGTAAATGCTTGCGCCCTGTGGTGGCTTAAGCTAGATCCACGAACTGTGAGTTCATCAACATTGGGCACAGTTTCATGTACGCATGTCGACACTCCTAGTCGTGTTGAGTCCCTTGGAGGAGGGAGTCTGTTAAAGCTCAGGAGAGATAATGCACGTATGCACAGGCTCTCTGCGAGGCAGACAGAGACCGAGAACCACTTAAGTTCTAGAGTTGAGGAATAAGCGTAAGGGGTGCGCAGAAGGATTCTTCCAAGCGTTAAGTTCAAGAGAAAGAGCACAAAGCTCTTAAGCCTTTCAGAGATAACAAAGCTCAGGAAGAGTAGCGAGGCTAAAGTATCGAAAGGGAAGGTTCCCTTGTTTGGAAGATGAACAAATGAAATCTGTTTGGAAGATGAACAAATGAAATCTGTTCGGAAGAAGCCACAGTCTGTTGTGGCCGTTGGATATGGGAAAGAGAGTGGGAGTTAACCCTTGGAGTCATTCGGACTTCGTGAGTTCAAAGAAATGAGCAATTTCGTCATAAGGGAGGTAAAATCCCTGAAGTCCCGAAGTTAACTCTGAGCCTTAGATCCGAGGATGCCCGGGAACCGTCCCTACCATCAGATCTAGGAGGTAGACGATAGTCAAGTCACCAAAACTACCCATGGCTTAAGAATCTGACAACAGAGATGGATGCGAGCCGTTTAACGGGAGGAGAGGCCATCCCAGTCGTTAGATCGACTCAAATACTCACTGGAGTTATCGAATCAAACACCAGCCAGCCGATTTAATCGATGGTTGGGAATCATTGCAGAGTGTGAAGGTGAATTTAGTGGACCTGCTAGTTCACAGCCCGCAATCAACCCACGTCGTTGATCTCGTTGGGGATGGAAGATCAACGACTAGGATTAGACTAGAGTCGAGCGAGCACTTCTTAGATTGCAGAGGTGGGACCCCAAAATTACTGTGAACTATCAATCATCGTCGACCTTCGATCTGAGTTTGACGAGATCCCTGAAACGCAAGGAGTGTGTGGGAAATCGAAATCCTCAAAGAGATCAAGCTCAGAAGAGATAACACTTTCAGGCGTGTAGATGAAGTCCAAGAGACAGACCCGTAGGAGAGGCAAGGGTCGAGGCCTTTGAACCCTTAGCAAATATTCTAAGTCGGAAGAGATCAAAAGCTTAGGAGGATGAGCGGCAGTGGCCGTTGGATCACAGCACAGAGGACCAATAGTCGCCTTATCGAAGCAAGGTGCCCGAGCCTTAGTGCTTCACACACGCAGGAGAGTGGACTTTCCAAAGTCTCGAAGTAGTTTGAGACCGTTCATTGTCAAGAGAAGGAGATCGTGACCATTCCTCGCCAAGAGACACGTGTCAGCAGATTGTAAGCTTCGGATAATCGCTTCCAGAGGTTTCAGTTGAGATTTGAGACTCCTGAAATCCGGAGAGCGAAGTAAACGTTAGCCGTTGGATCCAGAGGACAGGTGGCATAAGTCTGTGGACTCCGGGTAAAGACCCGAAGTAGGTCCCAGCCATTGATCACCAGGAGGGGTACGTGTAGATAGATCGGAGTCTCCGAACGAACATACTTCGGAAGGAAACGAGTGCGTAGAAGCTTGAAAGTCCCAAAAGCCGAAGAGCCAAAGTTTATCATGTTCGTTGGTCGACAGGGGATACGTGTCAATAGATCGAAGACTTCAGGGAAAACTACTTTGGAGGTTTCCAAGTGAGGAGTGAGACAAACTCCCGAAGCCCCGAAAGCCGTAGAGCCGGAAGGCCGAAGAGAATCTGGATCGTAGATCCAGAAGGGCGCTTGGCGACAAATCGTGAACTCCGGGTGGAAGCACTCCGGGAGAATGCGAAGGAGAAGAGTTTGAAATCGTTGAAGCCCGAACAGCCAAAGCAGCCGGGAACCGTCGATCTTGGGGAGGACACATGTCATCAGATCGTGGACTCTGAGTAAAATCGTTCCGGGAAAAACAAAGAGTGTGGAAAACTGATATCTGAGATCTTCGAAGGCTGAAGTCCGGAAGGAGACAAGGGTCGTTGATTTAGAGAGGACACGCATTAATAGATCGCGAGCTCCGGGTGAATCACACTGGGGTTTCAATTGAGAATTGAGATTCCAGAACCTTGAAGACCCGAAGTCAATCTGGATCGCCAGATCTAGAGAGACACGTGGCGATGGATCGTGGACTCCGGAGAAATCTATTCGAGAGTTTTCAGTTGAGATTTGAGACTCCCGAAGTCTGGAGAGCCAGAGAGGCGAAGTAAATCTCAACCGTCCGATCATCCGAAGTAGATCTCAAGCATCAAATCGTCCGAAGTAAATCTCAAGTGTCGGATCGTCCGAGGTGAATCTGGACCGTCTGATCCAAAGGAGACGTGGCATAGATCGGTGGATTCTGGGTAAAGTCTTGAAGTAATTCATAGCCATCAGATCAAGAGGATAGGTGGCATAAATCTGTAGATTTCCAGTAAAGACCCGAAGTAAGCCTCAATCATCCAATTCAAGTGGACACGTGGTGGAAATCCGCTTACTTCGAGGGGAAGTGAAGTTTGAGATTTGAGATCTCAGAAGTCCGGAGCCGGAGACTCGAAGGAAATCTCAAGCATTGATTGAGAAACGGGTCGCAGGACCATTGATCTAGTTGAAAGGTCAAACCCCCAAAGCAGAGGCAAAGCCGTTGATTAGAAGGATAGGTGTCTGCAAATCGTCGACTCCGAAAGATTGACGTGCGGAAGAAAGGAAAGTTTGAGACTTGAGAATTCTGAAGTCTGGAATTCTGAAACAAATCACAGTCGTTGATTTGAAAGAGGTCAGATCTGATCTGCAACTTTGAAAGGGATAGATTTGAGCCATCGGTTCAGAGGCACCGTCAAGATCGTAAGATCRACGGTCCTGTAGCATTGCRGGGATCGGAGATGCATGAACTCTAAAAATTTGAGGGCGGGCCGCAATCCAAACTACGATTTTGAAGAAAGGACACGTGGAGGCTCGAGGAGAATTAAGGGCCGAAAGGTAGTTTGGTTTCAAACCGCTTTTGGCCRCTTCTGCAATTGTGTGTTTGTGTGAGGTTATTGCCCAAGGTCACCTCAAGGAGGGGCTTATTAGAAAAGGGGTTAGCGCCCAAACTCAAAGATTCCCCAAGCGCGAAGGGAAGGTCACTGGGACCATTAGACCTGCACCYGGAAGTCGAAAGGGTCTGCGTTTAATTACAGAGCGAGACCATCAGGGTCTCAGAGAGTCGTTTGGCTTCAGAATCAGAGATCCTTGACCGGGAGGTCAGACTGGTTTCCCGACTTTCCAAATTAGAAACCATGAATGGAGAATCTGTCCTTTAAGAAAAGAAAAAAACAGCTATGCCCTGTCGTGGGTGTGTTACAAATTGGTATCAAAGCATGGTTACAACACTTGGCCTGCTTGGGCTCATGTACGAGTCGCGTAAGGAGGTATTGTTATCGACATTTACTCCTTGAGGAGAAGGACTTCAGGTTGAACCTGTGATTTTGGGAATTCTTGTTGAATTTCAACAGAAGAATTTCTTTAGCCCTTTTTTAAAGTGATAACTAATCTTACCGGAGTAGGGATATGCTAATTAACATTTATAATAAGACTTGAATGTGGATAGTTGAAGGTGGCAGGGTTCTGTCAAGAGCAACTGAAGGTGGCAGGGTTCTGTCAAGAGCAGCTGAAGCCCGAAGGACAGATGACCTGGTGTTCGTAACATTGCTTCTAAGCATGCACAATTAGAACTTCAGGCACTGATGATGGTAGATTATATAATGGTTAATACCTTTGTGGGATTAAAGGAATCTGATAGGATTAGGTAGGATCCCTGGCAGTTATAATTACTGCTCTATATTAAAATCGAAGTATATAACTCCTCATGACCAGAGAAAAGTGAGATGGGTAAAACCCTATGGACGTCGAGGCAAGAAGGTTTTCTTGCTAAACGTTGTCGCATAAAGAGGAAAGTGACCCTGGTTGGTTATTGCCTTGAGAAAAGGAAACATCAATACAAGATATGACTGTGAGATTAGTCCTGTAAGTGACTGAAATCTCAAACTAAAGGACACTAATGATGAAATTAAACTATCAAGTGAATGCATGAGGTAACAAGGTGCAAGAGATGCATCTACTTATACACGAATGTGTATACATGATCATAAGGATGATTGGAAGATCCTTGGGAAAAGGATATAGAAGCCAGATATGTCCATGTGTGTGAATGACATGGAAAAAGTGCAAGTAATAAGCTAGCATGATGAATACTTATATGTGTTTAATCATGCTTGAGTGCATGGGTTAATGCATTGTGGAGCTTCCTAATATGAAGCCTGATATTAATACCAGTTAGGTATGAATGATATTAAACGTGCAAGTGATGCACATGTATGATGTAAGTTAACAAAACCAGAATATGTATGTATACATAATTTGGGTACATGACAAAGATGCATGTTTATATTCCTTATGGGATATTTGGTAAACTATTGAAACTAACTCAAGGCCGAGGTCATCACAAATAGTGATGGATATGCAATAAGAAAGTTGCATGCTGAAGGAGTTCCTTGTGGAGGAACTCTGTGAAGACTCTGTCAGGAAAACAAAGTCACAACCTTAATGATTGCTGAGAATTAAGCAGTGAGCCACAAGCTTATATGAATATATATATATATATATATACCATAATCCTGGATTACATTTTGAAAAACATCATGTAATGAATAGAAGACTAATAAATGAATATTGACCATTATAATAATCAAGTGGTAATGTGCAGGATGCACAGGTTCATGATCCGGTAAGAACAAAAAAAAAAGTTTGCTATTAAAGCATGTTGTTGTATTCCAAAAAGGGTTAGGGTGAGGCCTAACCAAGGCGGCTCAAGGAAAAGAGTAGGAAGATCCCAACATGGAGTAAATTGCAAAAGCAGAAAAAAGACAGCGAGGCATTAGAAATAACTCAGTTGGACTAAAAAGTCCCAGGCGATGTAGAAAGAATTTGAAGAAGGGGAGAGCCCTCAATTATTTTCTTGCTGTGTATTATGTTTTTTCTCTGGGATGAGAAAGCTAGTACATTGATGAAAGTAAATGTTTTGACACCATAGTGATGAAGATTGTATTACTACAGAAACAATTGAGAATTGTTTGTATTGCACTCATGAAAACATTAAGGATAATGTGATGAAGTGCATACAGATATGCTAGGACATGTTTGAAAATGTTATATTAATTTAAATGTTATGGTACTTGCATTTTTAATTTACATGATGACTAATGTGTTTATGACGTATGTCATGTGTAGAAAGAAATAGATTGGAACTGTTGAGAAAGACAGTTGCCAATAATGAACAACCTCAATCGGAGGATGACTATGAGAAGGTTCTTGTTGAAAGATTGTTGAAGGGACTTTAAAAGTCCCCATGGAGCACCATTGATGGGATAATATTAGAGGGGTTGTTGACAACCAAAACCGGTATAAAAAAATGTCCATGCCTATGTGGCACAAGGTATGAAAGGATTGGGTAAGAATCCCTTCCGAAATGTTTTATGGTCTTAATGTTATGTATGGAACATTGAAAGGCAGTTGTATGCCTTGGATACCCAAGTAGGGTATGATTCAGGAAGGAGAACATGAATGATGGAGGTGTGAACCTCTGGTATTAAATATTGATTGTAATCCTCGGAAGAATTCATGAACTTATATGTCATGTATACATGGACCAATCAAGGAACGATTGGAAACAAAATTGCTCATAGATAGCACATTGCATGGAATTGCTTCCAGGAAATGCATGTTTGCATAAAGGACAGACAATGGATTTCCCATTGAGGAAGGAGAACCTTCCAACATTTCTACTTACATTGTATAGGTGTTAGAGAAAACCAAATTTGGGTGGCCATGAGTGTTGGCACCCTGGTTATTAATGAAGGAGGAATGATTAAAGGAATTCATGTGAAACTTGTAGTTTCATATGTACTGAATTGGGATCATGATCATCCTGTAGCCACAAGCATAGTCCTGTTGCAACAATGAATGAGAATAAATAATCCATATGGTGGAAAGCTTGGCTAAACTCCAACACACCATGGAAAAGTACTTGTCGAAAAGTATGGGAAACTTAAAATCAATGCAAGGGTGCATTGGGTATGAATGTGGCCACGGATGTTGACACATTCATTAAAATCAATTGATATCTGAATTACATTTTGAAAAAATTGGTAGGCTGAAATGATGCATAGGTAAGGGCTGATGTATCCTTTTGCTTGGTATCCTTAAATAGATGAAAATGACTTGGATTGTTAATATGATTGACTTGAAGAGGTAATGTGCATGAAAACTAACAATTTGTTTGGCTGAGGAATGTTGAAATTGTAGGAGGAAATGGGTCTTGGATATGGCAGTATTGTAAGCCCATATGGAAGACCGACTGCCTACTGAGCTAAACTGCAAGGAATGTTGAAAGTGCAGAAAGCAAAGGAGTCTTGAATATGGCAGCGTTGTAAGCCATACGGAAGACCAATTTACTGCTGAGCCAAACCGCTATGGGAATGAAAGTCCCATAATTATGAATCTGGTTCCTGTGCGAAACAAATATGAGAACAAAATGTGGAATTTGGAAATCTGTGGGTGACAGATTTACAAAAAAAAAAAAATTAATTTAAAATTTATGATGTCTCATGAATTTTTGTATACCTGTGATACAGGTAAAAAGGGAAAGATCTGCAAAGAGAGCAGAGACGAGAAACTGAGCTCTCGGGTTTGAGGGAGAACTGTGGGAAAGAGTATAATTTGATCGCATGAAATATAGACTAACAATTTGTTTGGTTGTGTAAAGAATGAATTGTCGAGAGAAGGAGAGTAACCTTCATCCCTATCTATTACAGTACCGAGAGAAGGAAAGTAACCTTTGTCCCTATCTATTATGGTACCGGGAGAAGGAGAGTAACCTTTGTCCCTGTCTATTACGGTACCGGGAGAAGGAGAGTAACCTTCGTCGCTATCTATTACAGTGCCAGGAAAAGGAGAGTAACCTTCGTCCCTATCTATTACGGTGTCGGGAGAATGAGAGTAACCTTCATCCCTATCTATTACAGTGCTAGGAGAAGAAGAGTAACCTTCGTCCCTAACTTTAGCTGAGTCGGAAGGTTGTCAAGCTATAAAAGCATGAAAAATGGCTACTGATGAGCCATGAGAACCCCGTGGTAAGCCATGATCGCCTAGAATATGTTGTGTTGACGTAAAACAAGCCGGAGGGACGCCTCGCCAAAGCAAGTCTGATGGATGCCTAGACTGTAAGACTTGATAGAGTCTCTGGAATTATTTATGTGCGAGAAAACCTTGGCAAGGCAAGATGGATCACCCGAGGGTCTGTATAGTAGAGAAGGGGATGCCTGAGCCTGGGCCTGGAGGGTGAGTGACCGCAAGGAAGAGGAGACCATGATAGTTTTTGTAAACTATTGGGATCATGCACACGATGGGTAGGTCTTCCTATGCAAGAAAACCTTGGCAAGGCAAGATGGATCACCCGAGGGTCTGTATAGCAGAGAAGGGGATGCCTGAGCCTGGGCCTGGAGGGTGAGTGGCCGCAAGGAAGATGAAACCTTGATAGTTCTTGTAAACTATTGATGGGGATCATGCACCCAATGGGTATGTCAAGGAAAAACAATGAGCCTGGATAACAAAACAACCATGTGGATACAAATCCACAAACTGCTCAGATAATTATCGTGCTAAGATTATGAAATTTTCCTAGAAATTTTATGCAATGTTTTCGCATAATACTATGATTAATGTGTTTGTTGTCGAAGAATTATTGAAAGTAGGTGACCAAGATTAAAATTCTGAAAAAGGACCTGACTGAGGAAGAAGGATCAAGATTTCTGAAACAACTGAATGAGAAAGGCATGACAGGTGTTTTTGAGAAAGAACACCTAGGACAGTGTTCCTTTAAGGGGGAGGGAATTGTAACACCCTTGTTTCCCCCAGCTTGTAATTAATCATAAAATAGGATTACCATGCTAAGGCATGTGGACAATGTAAATGTATTATTGTTAAACTACCCATAACTGACTGTTGGGGGGTGAAGCCTTGAAGTACGAGCCATGATATCTCTAGAGGAAGGAAATTAGTTAATAAAGAAAGGACCAGTGTTTAAATCATCAACCACCCCCATGAATGGAAGCATGGTCTAACTGCAGGATGTTAGCTCGAAGTACCACAAAGACCTGCAGACCCGAGCTTCCTTCTGATAGAAGGAACAGGACAGGTCGAAAACCTTCTAGAGGAGGGAAGGTAAGATACATGCAAAGACAACAAGAGAGGAGACATGGGACGAGAGCACAAGCTCATAAGGGAGATGTGCGAACCCAAAGTAAGTGCCAAGAACACGACCTGAATTACCCGAATGCGAGCTTGATGCCGAGGAAGCATCTGATAAACCTCGCGGGGTCGCTGTGATAGAGAGAGTTTCTTTGAGAGATGGCGTAAATTCCCTAGTGATATCATGGCTTGGCAAGGGGGTGGCCAGAGTGCTAAGAATGAATGCCTCTGATCCTATGGTTGGGTGGAAAGGCACACACCCACAGTCAGTTAGTTGGATGCAACTTCTTAATAGATAAGTATTCTCATACCATGTGAAATTAAGCTGTAATTATGTAATGAAATGGGATATACTGTGAATGACCCAAGGATGTGTATGTTTGCTTAATGGTTATACTATATCTCTTTATTCTTGTTTAAATTGTGTATTTAAGAAAGTATGGATTGGACATGTTTTGTATTCGTAAATGCTTGCGCCCTATGGTGGCTTAAGCTATATCCACGAACCGTGAGTTCGTCGACCTTGGGCACAGTTTCATGTAAGCATGTCGACACTCTTAGTCATTCTGAATCCCTTGGAGGAGGGAGTCTGTTAAAGTTCATGAGAGTTAGTGCATGTATGCATAGGCTCTCTGCGAGGCAAGTAGAGACCAAGAACCACTTAAGTTATAGAGTTGAGGAATGAGCGTAAGGGGTGCGCGGAAGGATTCTTCCAAGCGTTAAGTTCAAGAGAAAGAGTGCAAAGCTCTTAAGCCTTTCAGAGATAACAAAGCTCAGGAAGAGTAGCGAGGCTGAAGTATCGAAAGGGAAGGTTCCCTTGTTTGGAATATGAACGGACGAAATATGTTCGAAAGAATCCACGGTCTATTGTGATTGTTGGATATGGGAAAGAGTGTGGGAGTTAACCCTTAGAGTCATTCAGACTTCGCGAGTTTGGCGAACTGAGCAAGTTCGTCGTAAGGGAGGTAAAATCCCCTAAGTCCCGAAGTCCCGAAGTTAACTCTGAGCCTTAGATCTGAGGATGCTTGAGAACCGTCACGGCCGTCAGATCTAGGAGTTAGATGATAGTCAATTCACCAGAACTACCCATGACTTAAGAATCTGACAGAGGAGATGGATGTGAGCCATTGAACAGGAGGAGAGGCCATCCCGATTGTTATCACTGAAATTTCGTCCGCACAGGGCGACAAGAACTCCGCATCGTCAGCACAGAAAAACAGTCATTCATGGCACAAG